>JAUEJK010247999.1:0-10196 GCA_032274865.1 Eryngium alpinum
ATCTATACAATCATTATTAAGATATGATGGTTAAGACTGACCAGAGAATCTTTCACTGGAATGCTTTCATTCTTTATTTTATGTGCTTCAGTGAAAGGGACTCAGTCTTATTGATTCTATACAGGTGTAAACAATTCACTGACTATACATGTTTGATCATCATCACTTGGTATATCTAACAAGCTGTAACCTCGAAAAGTGAGCCATTCGCTCCTATAAATAACCACTCAAACAATTGAGATTCCAGCCATATATGAGTTTCTTCTTCTCATATATATACACATATCCCTTTCAAATAATACGAAGAGGTATGTGTTCTTTTTATACTACTTATAATTTCTAATTGTAGGTATTTCAGCTAAGTGTGAGTCTCAGTGTCATAGTCATGACAGTATTGAGTCAGGACCGTGGAATATAACATGTAACAAAATCCTCCTGATAACAAAACCGATCAATGAGTAGGTTAAAGTTTTAAAAAATAAAGATGCAGATGCTCCGAACAAACAATGAAAATTCAAGATACTACTACTAGTAGTTAATCTTATATATTATAAAATTTAAAAATATTTTAAATAAATTATTATGCATAAAATTTAATAGTTGCATTTTTTTAATTTATCCCTTAATTTTAATATATTAGTTTATAACAATATTATCTGATTTTTACCTATGTATAGAAAATTAAACTTTAAATTGTATGAAATATAATTTAATTTATGCATACAATTAATATTTAGAGTAAAATAAAAAATGTCTGATACGTTAAATTGCTAAAAACAAAATAAGAAAACAAGGGAACAACTGTAACCTCGAAAAACAAGCCATCTCTCCTGTAAATAACCACTGGCATCTCTTCATATCTCATTTCTTCTTCTCATATAATATATACATATGTCCCTCACAAATAATATGAAGAGGTGTGTGTTATTTTTATACTAATTTCTCAGTGTAGGTATTGTGGCTCATCCCGTCCACTAATTAGTATAAACTGAAACTTATATCAACAACTATAGGACGATTGCGACCAATGAGTCGGTTAAAATTCAAAAACCAATGAAGGTTAGATGCTCCACTAGTCTGCCAATAAATCAAATAATGAAGATGTTATAAATCAATTAACTAGATTTTAAATGTAATTTAATTTTATTAGTTAACTAGTTAAGAGTTAGATTTTACATTTCAAATATAAGTCAAGATTCAATCCAACTTAAATTTAAAAAAATCATTCACCCAATCTAATAAATATAGTTGAAGTGGGTTGGATTTTACTTAACCCACCCAAATTGGCATGTCTGAATTGGTAAGTTACTCCAATAGTTATTCTTATTTAATTTAAAATAATTTTAAAAAAATTATTATAAATGAAGTTCAGTATTTATGTTTTTTCAATATGTCCCTTGATTTTTATTTTTCTGATTCAAGACAATGTTATCTAATTTTTATATAAGTATAGAAAACTAAACTTTAAAATTATTAAAAATAAAAAGGATTATAACCAACAGTAACGTTGATGTTTATATGGGAGTCTAAATTCTAATTTAATATATTTTTTATAAAAACTTATTAGATAAAAATATTCACCACATAATAAGATGAAGAGGTGGCTTTTCTTTTTATACTATTTGTTTCTCTATATAAATGTAGATATTAACTGCGAGACTATGATTGTGACCACGTGGGTGGCTAATTCCAATCACAAATTATAACGGGCAAGTTTTGTGTCACAGCCGTAACAGTATTGAACCATCATAGTCAAGTGAAATAAAATGTTACATTTTCACCACAAACAGCTGAATCCTTAACTTTGATGCAACGGCTTCAGAGTGTACTCTACGTATTTAGTGGTTCCATAATTATCGGCTCTGAGGGTACTGGAAAACGTGGAGCAACCGTGTGTGGCGGGTAGTGATGGTAGTCCAGTTCGGCGTGTTATTTGCTCTAATTACATGGATTATATGTGTTGTGTGGTGGTCCGGTGAGGGGACTTTGAAAGGCAAAAGAATGACTGTTGTGTTTACTATATTATGCTGATGCAATAATGTGGAGATTTGTTATAATTATTATCTTATTTTTGGGTTAGGTCTTAGTTATTTCAAGCCCACTAGTATTAGGTCTAACCTAGTATTAATATTCTCTTGTGTAGCGAGCAAATGTGAAAGCAATAAATATTCTTTCGTCTTGTGGAGTAGGTCTTAGGACCCAACCACATTAATTTTGGTTTGCTCCAGTTTACTTCGTTGTATGATTTGGTACTTATTGTCACTACATTTTGATATCTCCATCCAAAGACATTACTTCATATCTCGAACTATCTCTCATTTGAGAACATGAACGTTTACTCAACCTTACTCTGTATATCTTGAGAAAGCTTTTCAACGAAAAAGGAGTTCCCGTGGCAGAGCATCTGAGACAAACGTGAAACCAACATCCTTACAATCCGAAGACGCAACTCAAGCAGTGCAGTCATTAGTTGTGGTCTCTTCTGCTAGTGTCAACATCTATATGTGGTGTTGTGTTAATCCCCCTGATATAGTTATTTATAGTTTAGCGTTTAATATGGTGAAGAGGAAGAGTAAGAGTTGCTTATATGGAGCAAAATTTTACCGTCCCACATACACACGTTTTGCACGATAATAATATGAAAGCATAAGAACAAGACTAAGTTAATAAATAAATTTAGGGATAGCTATAAATATATATTCTATTAATAAAATTAAAATATTATTATTTATATACTAAAGTAGAAGAATCTCATATAATTGTCAGATTATCAGAAAAGATTATCATTTACAGCTATAATTTTTTTTTTGAATAAAAATTTAAAATTTAAAATTTTATTTAGAAAAATAAACTAAAAAAATAATATTTCTATCTAGCCAGTCAAATCACCTAAAATAATGTGTTGAAGTCAACAATGACTTACAAAAAAGACTAGAGGGAGTAGTTTATTTCATATTTTACCATTAAAGTACTATATCTATTTTAGCACAAAAAATCAGTTTGTGATGCTAAATTATAGCGCTATAACATGATTTTATTTTAACATTACCATATTGGACTTGCGGTAAATAATCCCATATCTCGCCTTCTTCTCAAACATATATATATATATATATATATATATAATATACATGTACACCGCATAAATAAAATGAAGTCGTGTGTATTCTTTTTCTACTATATATTTATTTCTCTATATAAGTATTTCCGGTGAAGGTATTTCCGATTGATATGATTGTGGCCCTGTCAAAATAAATTGTGGCACAAAGTGTCTACAGAGGAAATGTAATGAAATTCTTACAACCGACATTCCTCCTGGGACAGCAACCAACTCCGACCATTGAGTCGGTAAAAATTTAAAAACAATGAAGATTAGATGCTCCAGTTTTATAATCAATGAAGATGCAAGATACTCCAATAGTTACTTAGTATACTATGTATGATGTATTTTAAAAATATTTTAAATATTTATATATTTTTTAATTTGCCCCTTCATTTTAATTTTTAAATTGGTTATCTAATTTTATTATGTATAGAAAATTAACATTGAGACATAATCATTTTGGCCTCCAAAAGTCGCACATACTATACTATACGATAGTTTTAACACTGATTATTACCGTTTTGTATATGTAGCAGGCACAAAATGAGCACAACCATCCATCTATATGTAAAACTCGTAATCATTTACCCAGATCACACAAATAAATATGATATTACAATCTTTATATATATACTATATAATAAATATTAGTTTTTCGATTGTTACCTGTATTAATCAATCTTTTTAGTTGATTAATAAATATTACTTTATTAGTGAAATATAATCTTAACTATATGATATAGTATTATCTTTTCTTTCTACTATATTTTATTATTTATCGTTTAATGAAATTGATTATTAAAAGATTTATGTGAAATTAAAAGGTATGTAATAATTACTTTACACTTACTTTAGTTATTATAAAAATATTTAAATAATAAATTATTATTAAATAAAAGATATAGAGAGATATTTATTTTAAATTATATAATTATAACAGTAATGTATTCTAAATTCTTACTGGTAAAAACAAAATTTTTAAATGTTGCAGAATATATAATCTAATTTTATATACTAAAGATATAAATAAAGTCAAAGAAAGTCTCATACTAACTACTAAATATTGGAAAACAAAATAAGATAACGGATAATAATATAGAACAATAATTTAATTTAATTTAATTTATTAAAGTTAAAGAAATCATGATATACAAAACATATAATTTAATTTTATATAACATAGATACGAATAAAGTAAAAAAGAAAAACTAATACTAACATAACAGCTGTAACCTCGAAATTCCAGCCATTCACTCCTATAAATAACCACTCGAACCATCGAGATTCCAGCCATATATGAGTTTCTTCTTCTCATATATACAGATATCCCTTTCAAATAATATGAAGAGGTGTGTGTTCTTTTTATACTTCTTATAATTTATCATTGTAGGTATTTCAGCTGAGTGTGAGTCTCAGTGTCATAGTCGTGACAGTATTGAGTCAGGACCGTGGAATACTACTAGTAGTTAATCTTATCTTATATATTATAAAATTTAAAAATATTTTAAATAAATTATTATGCATAAAAATCAATAGTTGCTTTTTTTAATTTATCCCTTAATTTTAATATTTTAGTTTATAACAATATTATCTGATTTTTACCTATGTATAGAAAATTAAACTTTAAATTATATGAAATATAATTTACTTTATGCATACAATTAATATTTAGAGCAAAATAAAAAAACATCTCATACGTTAAATTGCAAAAAAACAAAATAAGAAAACAGGGGAACAACTGTAAGCTAGAAAAACAAGTCATCTCTCCTGTAAATAACCACCGGCATCTCTCCATATCTTAGTTTTTCTTCTCATATATATATATATATATATGTGTGTGTGTGTGTGTCCCTCACAAATAATATGAAGAGGTGTGTGCTATTTTTATACTAATTAGTACAAACTGAAACTTATATCAACAACTATAAGAAGATTGCAACCAACGAGTCTGTTATTCAAAAACCAATGAAGGTTAGATGCTCTACTAGTCTGCCAATAAATAAAACAATGAAGATGTTATAAATCAATTAACTAGATTTTAAATGTAATTTAATTTTATTAGTTAACTAGTTAAGAGTTAGATTTTACATTTCAAATATAAGTCAAGATTCAATCCAACTTAAATTTAAAAAATCATTCACCCAATCTAATTAAATATAGTTGAAGTGAGTTGGATTTTACTTAACCCATCCAAATTGCCATGTCTAAATTAGTAAGTAACTCCAATAGTTATATTATGTAATTTAAAAATAATTTTAAACAAATTATTATAAATGAAGTTCAATATTTATATTTTTTCAATTTGTCCCTTGATTTTTATTTTTCTGATTCAAGACAATATTATCTAATTTTTATATATGTATAGAAAATTAAACTTTCAAATTATTGAAAATAAAAAGGATTATGAGCAACATTAATCATGATGTTTGCGTTGGAGTCTAAAGTTTAATTTAATATATTTTCTATAAAATTTATTAAATAAAGATATTCCTCGCATAATAATATGAACATGTGGCTTTTCTTTTTATACTAGGTGTTTCTTTATATAAGTGTAGATATTAACTGCGCGACTATGATTGTGACCACGTGGGTGGCTCATTCTAATCGAAAATTATAACGGGCAAGTTTTGTGTCACAACCATAATAGTATTGAACCATCATAGTCAAGTGAAATAAAATGTTACATTTTCGCCACATACAATGGAATCCTTAACTCTGATGCAAAGAACTTGTATGCAAAGAAGTCGCTTACGTCAAAGCTATATTTGAAGAAGCAGTTGTACACACTAAGGATGAAAGAAGATACTTCTTTGCATAGTCATCTAGACGACTTCAATAAATTTTGATGGATATGAGAAATATTGACATTAAATTGAAGGAAGAGGATCAAGCTATACTTCTGTTGTGTTCGTTACCACATTCGTACGAGAACTTCTGCAATTCAATGGTTTATGGTAGGGAATTGAAGAACATGATTGATAGTAATAATTCTGGAGATGGTGCTAGCTTGATTGCAAGAGGGAGGTCTCAGCCTCGATGTAGAGGTATATGAACGTATAGAGGTCGTTCAAAGTCTAGATCAACTTTTGATAAAAGCAATGTGGAGTGTTGGCATTGTCATAATATGTGTCACTACAGAGGTAAATGTCCTAAGCTTGCTGAAGGTGACGACTCAGCGAGTGATGTTGATTCTGCGAGCTTGGTGGAGGACAGTGTTCTTCGTGTTTCAGATTCTTCTTCCCAAATTTCTGGAAAATGGATTTTAGACAATGCTTATCCATTTCATATGACTCCTAACAAAGATTGGTTTACGACGTTTGAAAGTAAACCAGGTTCGTTATGGGTAACGATTATGTGTCTCGTGTTAATGGTATTGGTTCTGTTCGGATCAAATTCTATGACGAACGTGTTAGAACTTTATCTCAGGTAAGATATATTCCTACTTTGAAGAAGAACCTGATATCACTTAGTGCACTTGACAGGCGCGGTTATTGGTACTCTGGGGGAATTATCTGTCTTCGTGTGAAGAAGGGCTCTTCAGTGGTGTTAAGAGGTAAGTTAGTGAATGTACTCTACGTGTTTATTGGTTCCACAATTATCTGCTCTGAGGGTACTGGAAAACAAATGGAGCAACCGCGTGTGGCGGGTAGTGGTGGTAGTCCAGTTCAGCTTGTTACTTTCTCTTATTACGTGGATTATATGTGTTGTGTGGTGGTCCCGTGAGGGGACATTGAAAGGAAAAAGAATGATTGTTGTATTTACTATATTATGGTGATGCAGTAAATTAGTACAATATGGAGATTTGTTATAATTATTGTGTTAATTTGTTGGCCGGGTCTTAGTTATTTTAAGCCCGCTAGTATTAGGTCTAACCTAGTATTAATATTCTCTTGTGTAGCCGGCAAATGTATGAGAGAAATTGTGAGTACATATGTGTAATTCATGTGCTTGGAATTGTTATAGTGAAACAATTAAATATTATTTCGTCTTGCAGAGTAGGTCTTAGGACCCAACTACGTTAATTTTGGTGTGTGCTCCAGTGTACTTGTTTGTATGATTTGGTACTTATTGTCACTACATTTTGATATCTTCATCCAAAGACATTACTTCATATCTCGAACTGTCTCCTATTTGAGAACATGAACGTTTAGACTCGACCTTAATCTGTATATTGAGAAAGCTTTTTAACGAAAAAGCAGTTCCTGTGTTGCAGAGCAACTAAGACAGACGTGAAACCAACATCCTTACAATCCAAAGACGCAGGTCAAGCAGTGCAGTCATTAGTTGTGGTCTCTGTTGCTAGTGTCAACATCGATATGGTGTTGTGTTAATCCCCTTGATGTAGTTGCTTATAGTTTCGCGTTTAATAAGGTGAAGAGGAAGAGTAAGAGTTGCTTAAATGGAGCAAAATTTTACCGTCCCACATACACACTTTTTGCACGATAATAATATGAAAGCATAAGAACAAGACTAAGTTAATAAATAAATTTAGGGATAGCTATAAATACATATTCTATTAATAAATTTAAAATATTAATTATTACTTATATACTAAAGTAGAAGAATCTCATATAATTGTCAGATTATCGGAAAAGATTATCACTTACATCTATAATCTTTCTTTCTTTTTTTTAGAATAAAAATTTAAAGTTTAAAATTTTTATTTAGAAAAAAAATTAAAAAATAATATTTCTAATAGCCGGTCAAATCACCTTAAATAACGTGCTGAAGTCAACAGTGACTTACAAAGAAGACTAAAGGGAGTAGTGTATTTCATATTTTACTGTTAGAGTACTATATCTATTTTAGCACAAAAAATCACTTTGTGATGCTAAATTATAGCGTTATAACATGATGTTATTTTAACAGTACCATAGGACTTGCCCTAAATAACCCCGGCATCTCTCCGTATCTCGCCTTCTCTAACATATATATAAATAAATACTTATATATAATATACATGTACACCTCATAAATAAAATGAAGCCGTGTGTATTCTTTTTCTACTATATATTTATTTCTTTATGTAAGTATTTCAGGTGGAGCTATTTCCGATGGATATGATTGTGGACTGGTCAAAATAAATTGTGGCACAAATTCCCCACAGAGGAAATGTAATGAAATTCCTCCGGCCGACAATTGTCCTGGGACTGCAACCAATTCCGACCATTGAGTCGGTCAAAATTTTAAAAACAATGAAGATTAGATGCTCCAATTTGATAAACAATGAAGATGCAAGATACTTCAATAGTTACTTGTATACTATATGTATGATGTATTTTAAAAATATTTTAAGTAAATTATAATGAATAAAGTTCAATATTTATATATTTTTTAATTTGCCCCTTCATTTTAATTTTTAAATTGGTTGTCTAATTTTATTATGTATAGAAAATTAATATTGAGACATAATCATTTTGGCCTCCAAAAGTCGCACATAATATATTATACGATAGTTTTAACACTGATTATTACCGTTTTGCATATGTAGCACGCACAAAATGAGCACAACCATCCATCTATATGTAAAACTCGTAATCATTTACCCAGATCACACATATAAATATGATATTACAATCTTTATATATATACTATATAATAAATATTAGTTCTTCAATTGCTACATGTATTATTCAATCTTTTTAGTTAATTAATAAATATTACTTTATTTGTGAAATATATCTTAACTATTTGATATAGTATTATCTCTTCTTTCTACTATATTTTATTATTTATCTTTTAATGAAATTGATTATTAAAAGATTTATGTAAAAATAAAAAGGTATGCAATAATTACTTTACACTTACTTTAATTATTATAAAAATATTTAAATAATAAATTATTATTAAATAAAAGATATAGATAGATATTTATTTTAAATTATATAATTATAACAGTAATGTGTTCTAAATTCTTACCAAAAAAAAATTTTAAACAATTCAGAACATATAATCTAATTTTATATACTAAAGATATAAATAAAGTCAAAAAAAGCATGATACTAACTACTTGTAGGGGGCCCAAAAATAGGGGTCAGCCCAATTAATTATAAACAGATATTATTCGGGTATTATTCGGATCGGATTGGATTCAGATTAGGGCTTGGAAGCCTAAATAATAAGAGGGATAAATTCCTACTAAGCCCAATATGGCTAAAGGTCCAATACGGCTAATTAATTAATAAGGAGGTGCGAAAACCCTAATTAAATAAGGGAATGAATCCGGTAGGTAAATCATATAATGATTCCTAGTCATGGGGTGTAAGAAAGAAAGAGATAATGTAAGAAGAATTACCAAACATAATAGGAATATAATTCCTAATAGGGATCTGAAACCCTAATCTACTACTATATAAAGGGGATTATTCTTCATAAATCAGGTACGTAATTTCTCTAATTGCGAGAATTATTTCATACAGATTACTTATTCTTGCACCCAAGTCCCCCCGGTGGGACAACCCCCACCGGTTTTTGCAGGTTTTCCAGTGGACGTTCAAGGAGCTTGGAGATCCGCTTCAGACCTTCACAAGAGTCAGGTATGCCCTAATTTGAGAGTTATATTTTGATCCGTAACACTTCCTATCCTCAAACAGAGCTGAACTACATTCTTGGTCTGATCAAAAACTTGGAAGATTTCACCTTCAAGACCTTCTATCAAGTACTGAAGCTAAGTCTGGATAGATACAGCAATGGTCTACAAAGGCTTGGGAAAGTGATTGAAGTGAATGAATCAAGGACCAAATGTGGCATTGGATTTGATATGAATAGTTCTCAGACAAGGAATTCTAAAGATCCCATTAAATTCATCAGCTTTGGCACATATGAAATGGAATCTAAAATCTAGAAACTTTTTCCATTGAGGTACATTTAGTTTCTGCAGTGCTTTAATTTAAGCACTGCATTTGTATAAAGGTTGTAAATAGTGTCTTATCTTATTTTGGGAATGAGATACACATTGAGTCATATAGTTTTATTTTCTTTATACATTCATTATTTTTTATTGGGGTTTCGACATAATCATTGGTACCTTGAGATATGCCTTAAAGTCATAAGACATATATAGGGGGAGATTGTTGGAAATATGAACCATGAT
>JAUEJK010248109.1:0-10195 GCA_032274865.1 Eryngium alpinum
TGTAGAAGAATGGTCTGCAGAGGGAGTTTGAACTTTTGCCTTTGTAATTTTCCCACTTTTCGTAGTCTGTTGCTGCTCCTCATTTACGCCTTTAACACTCTTGCTAGAATTGGGTACCCTTGCAGTCTTTGGTTGTGGCTGTGGTCTTTCCAAGTTTGGGTTTTGACAGTGGTAATGATGAGACTGTCTGCAGTTAAGAGCAATACCAGTAAAGCTTGTTCCTAAAGGAGTCTTAGCTGCTGCGATTCCTGTGAGTGTCGGGGATGGTGTAGACGGCCATGACTTGTCAGTTTGATGGGTTGTGAGTTCTACTGCTGATGGGTCTCAATTTATGCAAATTATATTGCTGCTGACTGCTACTGGTCTTGTGACTGCTACTGAACTTGCTGCACAACCTGCTATGGTTGCCCCTAATATGTAGATTCTACCGGGTTTGGGAGAGCTTGTACAACTTTGACATGCCTAAAACTTGTAAAGTCTTTTAATCATGGTCGTTCATCTCATCACATGTATTTATGAGGTTTTAAACATGTATTTTATGTGTTTTACAGTCGAGAGTGACTTTAATTTTTAATGATGGGACTTGTTAGTTTACATACTTATGTATAATGTGCTGGAAATAAAGTGTTTGTCCATTTTCTGATAATTGTTTTGGAAACTATAAGTAGATATATGGTTGTTTATGTAAAGAGTTAATATAATTGATGACACACATATATATATGTGTGTGTATTTTTTGTGTGTGCGCCAAATTTTTTTATGTAAAATTATGTTATTGTATTTTTGGAAGCATAATTTAGTGTGGTTATTTTAGACTGCATGTATGTAAGTTCATTTTCTTTGTATATTTTTCTATCTCTTAAAACTAACAAAAAAACCAATAAGTCAGACCCATTGGTTTTACTTGTAATTGTTTCTTTCGTGGGTCGGTTATTAAATGGGTTGAGAACCAATTAAACAAAACCAAAACTAACCCAAACCTGATTATTGCCAGGTCTCATTATGACGTCATCTTATTTAATACAACTTACTCATAAAGTCAAGTCCTTCAAAAGATATGCCCATATATACGGCATAGAAGTTTACGCTTACAAACTTTAGTAAAACTATTTACATAGGAATTTAATAGGAAATCTTAAACCATCTTCTCCTTCCCTTTACCCGAGGTACTTCGTCCATTCTCAATCTCATTCTTTCCTGGAAAAGTAAATATTTATAGAATGAGCGACACAAAGCTCAATAAGCATATATTGCAAAGTATAATTGAGATACATGACGATACATGAGCATTTCATTTGTGATAAAGTGATGACCAAAATCGAGAATAAATTAACAAGACAAAGGTAAATAAGAATGGCTTGTAATCTTTGCAAATTCATCTTACGAAGTTCGAAGGAAAATCTTACTGACTGAGTGACCTCAATAGGTCTCTTAACCTTGTCATCATAACACGAAATGGATCCATTCGTCTGCTACAAATGCAATTCTGATCATCTGCCTTACCTATTACCTTTCGGTAATCTTCGCCATAAATGCCCCATTAATATGGGTTGTTATCTCAGTCGAATACTTGACAACTTTAAGAATAACTTTAATAATTAGACAAAATAATAGCTAGATTTTATCACAAATCAACACAAACAAAATCGGAACTAGCTAATACAACATAGCCAGTTAATATAACAACTCAAACAAAATAGCTAGCCAAGATAATTAGCTAGTTTTAACAACGTTTCAACTCAAAGAAGCACTAGCTTCAACAGTTTAGCTAGTCTGATATAAATCATAACTCGAATGACTAGCTAGGATAAATTAGCTAGCTGCACCAACAATTCCGACTTAACATAGCAAATATAAAGAGAAGTAACATTATCGGAATTGAAAAATCACTTAAGTTGGCAATATCGAACAAGATGTACTACCAATAAATCAATCATCATTTACTAAACTATTTTCAACAAGTAATCTCGAGAAAAATCATATTTAACCCTCAACTAAAGCAGAGAATAATATCGATGATGTAATATAATGAGTGCAATGATATTAAGAACCAATATATACTTACAATCCGTCTTTATGAAAAAAACTTGACAATAGATTGCGATATTCATCTTCGTATATCACCTTATTCCACAGTTATAAACACAATTCATATTATTATAGGCATACTAATTCTACTTGAATTTGGATAAGTCAATAACTACATAATAGTAAGCTTACAACTTCAACGCCTAAAGTAAATATCTCCTTTCAAAATGATTTTTATGCAATTGCGCTTAATTATAATCATATCACAAACAATAGTTTAAGTGAAAAATCAGCTTATTAAGAACCCTCTATAACCACGATTAATCATAAGGACACCTATTGTCCAATTGAACTAAAATTCTCCAAAACACGCAACATATATTCCTCATCTAGGTGACTCTAAAAGTTCCAGGAAAAATCACATAATATCATATGATATTAAGGGAGTTATATTCAAAATTTCAAGTTAAACAGAGCTATAGGGAATTAGTTATAGCCAAAATAAGTTTCTATGGAAACGTATAGTCATAACATGTTTACATTTTTATAAAATTCATTACTTATTCCTTGGCCACAAAAATCTCCAGATCCTCCTAATTGTATATGTAGAACATTACCAAAAAAATTCACGTCAAAATAACAACTTTCAAAATTTGCGTTTACTAGCTCGGTTTAAATCGAAACGATCGCTAGATCGTAGCTGAAATCTCTAGCAAAACTCACTTAAAAATTCCAAAAATATTTAATAACCAAACTAACAGTATTAAGAGTATGTGGTTCAAAGTTTGGCTAAAAATAATGTTCGGAAATTAAATTATGCTGGAAACCGTTTTCATTTTGACTTAGTTGAAAGCTGCGAGCACCGTACTAAAATATTTTTAATAAAAGTTACGTATACTCTATGGTTCCGTTTGGTTGGAGGGATGGAACGAGCTCTACAATGGAATGAAATTTGAACTATAATGTGATCATTTGTTCATAAAGTTCATTCATTCATTCATTCCATTAGGTAAAACTAGAGGTTAATAGCACCAATTTCAAAATGAATGACTCATTCATTGTTCTTCATTAATTTTATCATAAAAAATTTATGCTATACTATTTTATCAACTCCAACCTTCCTCCATCCTTTTTTTTTTCACTTCATATATGCTATATAATTTTTATTCATTCGTTCATTCATTCTTCCCAACCAATCGGATCATATATTTCCTGAAAATGTCTAGATTTATTCATTAATAACTACTGAATTTCTATAAAAATATTTACCTCTAACATCATTTGAAAAGTTGTTTAGAAAGACTTAACTACGAAACCTAGAGTTTTTGGACCATGTGAACTATGAAGACATCTTCCAACCCAACCCCTGATTAGGAGTATAATTTATTTGGCCAGTAATGCTCATAGTTTCCATACCTTACGACCCTATAAAAATTATAATTTATTCCAAAATTTATTAATATGTATGGTATCACATCCTACAACTATAACAGCAAGTTTCAACCCTTTACCCCCACCTGATGTATGTCTCTAATTTTGGAATTAAAAAGTATGGTTCCTAACAACATAACTCAGACTTAGTAATTCCAACATATGGTCTCCAATACACATCTGATGTCTTAATAAGTATATTAAGTCATTTCCCTTTTTCTTTTCTGTTATTGATTCTCTTAGTACTTAAATAAAACACCTTACTAGCATTACAGAATTCTGACTGCACTTCTTCTTGATATAATTCATCTCTTGACACAAGATAGCAAGAGAAGGAGATGTGAATACAAAATACATCGTACCTCCTAACCAAGCTTAATTTAAAATCACAAGATCTAATTATCCTCCAAATTTAGAAAGGTTACAAAAATTCAGAAGTTGTACGCTTCAAGCCCTAGCATAGAATATTCAATTTCCACCTTAATTTAGGTAGCTGATTATAAAAAGATAAAAATATGAGAGAATATTCCATGTTATTTAATAATGATTCTACACTTAGATTTGTAGGGGGGGTTAACACAAATCTATACAACATTTTAAAACATTTTCTGTATTTGAACCTTCTATGAACAATGCTTAAGAACACTAAGCAATATAAATGAAAACAGTAAGAATCAACACAAGAGAAATATCAAAGTTAACTTTCATTAAACTTTGAATGTTTTCAAAATAAAGTTAGGAATAGCTTCATTGAAATCAATACAATCTCAGCTACAATTTTGTTCTTAGAAAGCTACACAAACTCTCTACAGATTACAGAGCTTCTTCTTTCTAAAATCTTAGTGAACAAGAAAGAAATACAAGGCATTATATAAAAAAGAAATCCGTTGCTAAAATATCCATTGCCATGTGCAAGGCATGCTTCCTTGTCTCATACTTTTGGCCGTATGCGAGGACCACTTTTCTGCACTATGAGACATCAACCATTTCTTTTCCTTATCATGTTGATTTCCTTCCCATGCCTTTCTTTCTGGACCACTTTACAATGATACTTAAACATCTAAACATTATAACTTGACATTGACAACTATTGAGATTACCAAGTCTTTATTCAAATGTGCTAGGTAAATTCTATACAAGTAATATCACTTATTCTATGAACTGTTTTGATACCATCATCATTACTACTAGCAATGACAATACCTAACAATCTCCCCCTATTTATGAATTGTCAGTTTGATAATCACAAATTCAGATTTGATTGCTGATGATGATGTCAAAACCAATAATCAAAAGATAAATGTAAATTTGTACAAGTATAAAACTTCAAAATGTAAACTGGACAAGGTATAGAAAAAGATATGTATGAAAGACTTACAATCAATGAGAAAAGTGTATTATCGCTTAGATCTCATGAGCTTGGAGACTTCAGCTAGAGGATTAACTTGTCCAACTGAAATAAATTTCTTGTTACCAGAATCATAGTCTTCTCTACTGTCATACCCTAGTCCAATTTGCTCATCAAAGCCACCAGCCTCAATTGAGAAGACTTCCATTTCTTTTCTTTTATCCCATCTTTTAAAATGTCTTTCAATATGAGACTTGATAGCTCTGAGAGTGATCCCTTCAGCATTTTTAAGTTCTTTGTAGACTTTTTCCATATTTTCTGGGTACATAACCATATTTTACCATGAAATAATGTGCACTTATCCATTTTCATAATAGTCCTCCCCATTGATGTTTGGATTGTACTTTGGAAACATTGCAACCAGAGATGGATATTGACAAGTTTCAAAGTATTTTGCTGGAGGTTTAATGCCTTGAGCAGATTCCCTTCTGATCAACACCTTTGCAATATGATCTCTTACTCTTATTACTTGCTCATTCTTGTATTCCTTAATTTCTTCAAGAATATATTCCAACTCTACCAGAGGTAACCATTTAATTTCTCTAAGAGTAACCCTTTGTTCAACTCCTTCTTCATCAGTATATGAGAATTTTAATGGCTCACTCGTGGAACTTGCCAACTGAATCATTGATCATATTTTAAAGGTGCTCAACTCTCCCATATAAGCTCCTGCCCAAAGATGACTTGGAGATTTTATGTTTGATCTTGTTCAATTGCATTCCATCCATACTGCTGAAGAAGTTCCAAGTAATTACTCTATTCTTTTCTTCCCTTCTTGAAAACCTAAGACTTATCTCTTCTTGCTTCTTGTAATTCACTAGGACTTGAATTTCCACAATCTTGTATAAGAATTGTTCAAAATCCTTTTGCTTGATCATTATTTGCCTTGCAAGAGAGAGTCTTGGAATAGATTTTGGTTCACTGCTTGGGAGAACATTGATGGCATAGGTTGGAAGAACTTGCTTGTAAGTTTTTCTATTGTTCTTGTAAACTGGTCTATACTTGTAAGTAATAGCACCAGAAGGAATTTCCTCTTCGACTTCCTATTTGATTTCAGATTTCACTTCCTTTTTCACTTCTATTTTGACCTCTTCGTTAACTTCCCCTAACTTCTTTTCCTCAGTTAGGAGATTTTTGAGTTGAATCAGTTTTAGCACTTTAAGCAACTGGATCACTTTGAATCTGAGTAGTTTGTTGACCTTGTGGACCACCTGGAGGAGGAGGAGGACCCGAAGGCTTGGTGGGAGATTTGCAAGAATATTTGATCACAATTCCAGAAGTTTTCTTCTTCTCAGCATCCTTCTTGGAAATTGATTTTTCCACTGCCTTAGGCTTTTCCACTGCTCTTTGCTTTTTCTTTTCTTTATCCCCTGCTCCTTCCTTTTCCACTGCATCCTCATCCACTGCCTTGACTTCTTTTTTGCCATCATCAATTTTCTTTAGAATTTCATTCTGAGCAGTTATAGATGCCTTAATAACAGCTTCTGGGTCCACTTCTTTCTTTGACTTTCTTCTTCCTTTGCTTGTAGGCTTCTTTTTCACTAATCCTTCACTTTCTACTAATTTAGCAATTAGGCTTTGACTTTTCTTTAGGCTATATTCTTCTTTTTCTTTTGCAATCATGTTAGCCATCGGAATGAAGTCATCCACATCTTCTTGCGAAGATTTGGTCAACTCTTTGTAATCAAAGTTGCCATTGGCAATGTCTTCACCTGTTATCGTCTTTCTTTCTACCACTTCCACTGGCTTTGCTACAACAATGGCAGTTTCAGGATTGGCAACCGATTCTTCCATTGAGACATCATTTATAGCTGGAGAACCAACCCTAGAGACTTCCCTAGATCCAGAATTGGAAGCTCTATCTCCTTCTACTCTTATCATCCCAGCAAAATGAGTGAAGACAACACTTATAACAGTTGTTGTTGGAGGTAGAGATTGAGTCCTTGCTATTGTAGGTGCAACTGTAGCTAAAGGAGCAACAGAAAGAGTATATCCACCAACTCTCTCCCCCTTTTTGGCATCAGCATCATCTTTTAGGAGGGAAAGAATGGCATTTGGAGACTTGGAGATTTGAGTATTGCTTTGCTCTGCTCTAACTGTTGAACCCTTGCATCCAAGCTTGAAGAACAGTTCTCTACTTTCTCTGCAGCTTTTAGGATATTAAGACTTGTTTTCTTGTCAACCATTGCAGTTACAAGAGTTTCAACATTCTTCATCTTTTCACCCATTGTGTGCTGCATTTTCTTCATTTCTACATCCATGGTTGACACAATCATATATTGAGATCCGAGAAGCTTTCCAACAGCAGCATCATCTGTTTTCTTGATCTCCCTTCTTCGCTCTTTGCTCAAAGTTACCAAATTTGTTGGACTGTAGCATTGAGTGTAATAGAAGGGAATATTATTCTTTGGATAAGAGGAATCAAAAGCATCTACAGACCTGTTGAAAGCAGTGTCTTCATCTGGAAAATCACATTCATCATCAGCCATTGAAGTTTCAGAAGTCATTTTCCCCTGAAGTTCCATAGCATGGGAACTTGAAGGTTCAGGGGGAAATTATTGCTGAATTTCCAAGGCTATGTTTAGAACATTACCCCCTCCCACACTTATTTCTTTTTCATGGATCTCATCCATGCTCACATAGCTCACTTTTTCATGACCTTCTAAGGTCTTCCTCTCCCCCAGCTCACTAGAGCTTCTAAGCTCTTTCTCACTCTCTCTTTCTTCTGCCATGACACTCTCATGGGTATTGTCATGCTTCTCTCCCTTTGTTTTTCCCTCTTCCTCACTTAAATTTGATTCCCTAAGAGGGCTCCTAGTGGGTGAGGGTGGCACTTGATGAGCTAGTCCCTCAATGCATCTACCACAGGCAAAACTGTGGGAGAAACAAGACCTTGTGCAATATGTCCCAAGGGCAAAAGATTTGTGCTTTAGGAGGCATTAACATTTAGAGTGGCAATATCTTCCCTTGACACATGTGAGATAACCTCCAAAGAATGAGGAATCTCTGTGGTCTGTTCCTCAATGGGATCCACAATGGACTGATCTCTAAATGGAGAAGTTTGCATGAATTAGGAAGGATCTATGTCCATTGTTTCATTTCCAAGGGGCTCCTCAGTGGATAAAGAAAGCTGAGGATTTGATGATAATGGGCCTAGAGTTTGGTCCATCACAACTGATGAAAGAGTTTGAATTGTAAAGTTAGGAATTGGAGAATCAGTGGAAGAGTGGGGCTGAATCACAGAATGATGTGGAGGTGATTCATCAACAAGTGTAGTGTGTTTCCTCACTTGTGCATTGTCTCTACACTCTTGGGATCCACTGATGGTGTTTCCAGTGGATCCTTGACTTGTGTATGTGCATCCTCATTCAAGTGTGTCCTGGCCCTATGACTATTTTCAATAACTATATCTTGTTGAGAAGATATAGTTAGGGATGTGTTTTTTTGCCTTTTTACTTACTAAACCCTTTTGGGAGGATTTAGCAGTGGTTGGTTTAGGGTTTCCCTCAATTTCCTTCCCCTTCATCTTCTTTCCCTTTTATCTCCCAGGCATACTCTCCACTTCCTCACCACCCTCATTAGATGTGGGTTCAACTTCATCTATTAGTCTTTTTGTATGTCTTATCTTGGTGAGAGCAAGAGGCTTGGCTTTAGATTTGATAAGATTAATAAGTGGTGCATCAGTGGAAAGATTTGAGTTGGTAGGACTCTTATCTTTAGATGCAGAAAGAGAAGAATTAGATGGAGTGGGAATAGGATTAGAAGTTACCAGTGCCATATGGTAGAGAAGCTCATATGGTGTCTTCACTTGACAATATTTAACAATGTCAGTGAAGAGCCTCAAACCTTGTTTATAGGAGAACACAGTGAGCTCCTCTCTATTGGAATTGTTGATTGCAGGCATATCCAAATTTGTGCATTGCTTGAGAATGATGAGAGATAGGAATCTAGCAAAGTGTATCTCATGCTTCCAATTATTCTTAGGCCCTAATTTTCCAACTAGCTCTGCAAAAATCATTTCACCAATATTGAACTTAAGATTCTAGATCATAGTATCACAGAGATATGATAATTCCTTTTTGTAATTTACTCTCTTTAGATCTTTAAGTTTCAATTCCTTAGTACTATCACATTCATAACCCTCTTTAATAACAAATGCATTTAGGTCACTGTTACTAGGGTTACCATCAGAAAAATTATCCTTAGGCAGATTAAGAGCATCATTTATGGTTTAAGGAGAAATCTTACATTCTTTTCCTTGCACAACACAGTTGACAACAATGATTTCAGTTCCATTTTCACCCACTTGATAGTCAACACTTGTCCATGCATCGAGCAGAAGAGACTTGTACATAAATGGATCCTCAAATATTGCAGTAGAATACTCTGAGTTGAGAAGAAACTCCATCATTGGATGAAATACTTTATCCACTTTGCTTATATTTGAATAACCAACATAATTGTTGTTAGAGACGAAGAACACACCACCAACCTTCTGAATTTCCTTAGGAGCCATTGATTTCTGTATGAACTTGAGAAAAACCTAGGCTTTGCAGAAGAATTTGAGAGTAATTTTTGCAAGATTTCGCGTAAGGGGAAAAATGAATTGAAATTGATATATAATCCCCTGAATTTCGATTCTGAACCGTTAGTTGAGTTTTGGCGGTTAAGTACAACTTTACCCTTATTAAAACATGATCCCCTGCTCTTTTGCCACGTCCGGGGAAAAACATAAGGGGAAGTTGCAACTTAAACCAGTGGAAAAATTTAGTAGAAGTGAAATAATTTTAAGTAATGTAATACTGAACAATGTTGTTAAGTATTTGATTACTTGTGATTATTGGACTTCTAAGATTATTTTTATCACTTAATATTTATAGGTTTCAAATAAAGAATGAATGTTATTCAAGTATGAACAAGACCGCTATCTTCCACTTCTTCAAAGGGGCAGGGGAAGATTGCATTATCCCCTTCTCTATTTGACAACTATAAGCATTGCTCAAAATCAGAATTAAAAAGACAGCATTGAATTTAATCATATCAAGAACATTGATTTCATTCATTTTCAACCTTAGAGAGATCAAGTAACATTAATCAATTTAAAATTTTCATACAATCAATTTAGTAACATCAGAATTCAAGAACTTAAATTGATCATACCCAACTCTCCAACCAACTTTTAAAAGGTAGCTTCATCTAGAGGCTTCGTGAAGATGTCTGCAATATGTTCATTAGTGGGAACAAAAAACAATTCTATGTTACCATTTATCACATGCTCTCTAATGAAATGGTACCTTATATCAATGTGTTTGGTTTTGGAATGATGAA
>JAUEJK010248219.1:0-10194 GCA_032274865.1 Eryngium alpinum
GAAGAAGAAAAAATTGAAGACATCCCAGTTGTGAAGGAATATGAGGAAGTGTTTCAGGAATTGAAGTCTTTACCTCCGAAACGAGAAATGGAATTCAGTATAGAAGTTATACCAGGACCTGCACCAATAGCAAAAACACCATATAGGATGGCACCAACAGAATTATAGGAGTTGAGAAAACAGTTGGATGGCTTGTTAAACAGGGGATTGATACAGCCAAGTGTGTCTCCTTGGGGAGCACTAGTATTGTTTGTTAAGAAGAAGGATGGGACAATGCACTTGTCAATAGATTATCGACAACTCAATCAGGTTACTGTGATGAATAAGTATCCACTACTTCATATTGATGTTCTTTTTGATCAACTTAGTCAGGGTAAGATATTCTCTAAGCTGGATCTAAGGATGGGTTACCATCAATTGCGTGTAAATGAGAATGATATTCCGAAGACAACTTTCAGTACGAGGTATGGACATTTTAAATTCAAGGCAATGCCTTTTGGGGTAAGTAATGCACCTGCTACTTTCATGGATATGATGCATAGAATATTCAAACTATATTTGGATAAGTTTGTTATTATCTTTATCGATGATATACTGATTTATTCTGAAAATGAGCTTGATCATGAACAACATCTGAGACTGGTGTTAGAGAAGTTGTTGGAAGTAAAGTTATACGCAAAATTCAGTAAATGTGAATTCTGGTTGAAGGAAGTCGCATTTCTAGGACATGTTGTCTCAGTAGATGGGATTTCAGTTGATCCTAGCAAAGTAGAAGCTATAACAAAGTGGAAGAATCCGACAAATGCTAAAGAAGTTTGAAGCTTTCTTGAAATAGCGGGATACTATCGTCGGTTCATTAAGGGGTTTTCAAAAATTGCTCAACCGCTGACTCGTTGACAAGGAAGATAACTAAATTCATATGGAATGACAAATGTGAGAAGAGCTTCAGGAATTGAAAAAGAGGTTAGTTACTGCTCCAATTTTAGTGTTGCCTGATGGTAGTGATGATTATGTGATCTATACAGATGCTTCTAAGGAAGGGTTAGGTTGTGTACTTATGCAACGATGAAGAGTTATAGCTTATGCTTCGAGAAAGTTAAAACCATACGACTTGAATTATCCAACACATGATATGGAGTTAGCTACTATTGTATTTGCACTTCAGCAATGAAGACAATGCCTATATGGACCTAAGTTCGAAATCTTCTGCGATCACAAAAGTTTGAAGTACTTATTCTCCCAGAAAGATTTGAATATGAGACAGAGAAGGTGGATGGAGTTATTCAATAACTACCAATGTACAATCCACTACCACCCAGGAAAGGCAAATGTCGTGGCAGATGCTTTGAGTCGAAATATATCTGTGGCATCATTGATGGTGAAGGAATGGAAACTGTTGGAGGATATTCATGAATGGAAACCTTTCGCGAGTGACAATGGCTTGGTACTTGCAAATATCATGATACAATTATCTTTACTTCAGAAAATCAAAGAAGGGCATGAACAAGATCCCGAATTTTAGAAGATCAAAGCCAAAGTGAACCACACAGAGGTTAGTAATTTTACAGTTTCAGATAATAGCCTACTAAGGTATTGGGGAAGAGTCTGTATACCCGAAGTTTACAATGTCAAAGAAGTGGTATTGGCAGAAGCACGTCATTCACGATACACTATCCATCATGGAGGCACGAAGATGTATAAAGATCTAAAAGAACACTACTGGTGGAATAATATGAAAAGGGATGTGGCTGAGTTTGTTTCTAAGTGCTTGGTTTGTCCAAAAGTGAAGGCAGAACACAGAAAACCAGGTGGACTTTTACAATAGCTACCAATACCCGAATGGAAGTGGGATAACGTTAATATGGACTTTGTCACAAATTTGCCAAGGACTCATATAGGAAGAAATGCAGTTTGGGTGATTGTTGATCGACTAACAAAGAGTTCTAGATTTATATCTGTTAGCACGAGTGATAGTTTGGAAAAACTTGCCAGGTTGTATAAAAGGAAGTGGTGAGACTATATGGAGTACCTGCAAGTATTGTGTCAGATTGAGATCCTCGATTTACTTCTCAGTTTTGGAAAGTACTACATTCAGCTATGGGAACACAACTCAATTTCAGTACTGCTTTTCGTCCTCAAACTGACGGACAATTTCAGAGAACAATTCAAACACTAGAAGATATGTTGAGGGCGTGTGCACTAGATTTAGGTGGCAGTTGGGAGAACTATCTACCATTGATTGAGTTTACTTACAATAAAAATTATCATTCTAGTATTGGAATGGCGCCTTATGAAGCCTTGTATGGAAGGAAATGCATGTCCCCTCTTTGTTGGACTGATGTCGGTGAAAATTGTATCCTTGGGGTAGATATTATACAAGAGACATCGGAGAAAATTAAGACAGTCAACGATAGACTCCTTATAGCTCGTAGCCGACAGAAAAGTTACGTTGATCATAAAAGACGCGAGTTAGAATTTCAGGTTGGTGATCGTGTTTTCTTAAAAGTTTCTCCATTTAAAGGTATTCTATGTTTTGGCAAGTAAGGAAAGTTTGCACCGATATATATTGGTCCCTATGAAATAGTTGAGAGAATCGGAAAGGTTGCGTATCGAGTACTTCTTCCACCATCGTTACAGGGGGTACATGGTGTCTTTTATGTGTCTATGCTTCAAAAATATCAACCTGATCCATCTCATGTGTTACCCGAGGATGATCTGAAAGTAAAACCATATTTATCCTACGAAAAAAAACCTGTATGAATTTTAGATTTTTCGGAGAAGGTTTTAAGAAATAAACGTATTAGAATGGTGAAGGTTTTATGGAAAAACCACGATTTGGAAGAAGCAATGTGGGAGCTAGAAAATCAAATGCATGAGAGATATCCATATTTATTCTAAGGTGCATATTATTTTTGTTTATTTAAAATTCGCGAACGAATTTTTTTTAAGGGGGAATGAATATAATATCCCAAATATTTTTTTTAGTTATATTTGATATTAAAAAGAAAAAAGAAAATTTGTGTAGTACAAATATCCTTAATATAAAATTAAAATAATATGTTTAGTGTTAAATGTGTATGTCCTGTGTTTGGGTGTATGTCCTGTGTTTGGGTGTGCACAGCATACACGTGAGTGTGTTTTACGTGTGTGTATATATGTGGTTTACTTGTGTCCTTATTTACATATATATTAATAAAATTAATTACATGTGTTTAATTTGTAAAAACATCAGTTGATGACTAATGTTTTAGTTAGTTATATAAGTATATGTAATATACACTTTCTTCACATATTTTCATTTTCCAAAGCTTTGAACAAAAGCAGAGAAAAACTATAAGGTTTAGTTGTTCGGAAAGTTAGAAAGCTTACAAAACCGAGTCTGAAAAGTGAGTATTCTTCCTTTACTTTTACATATATATATATATATATATATATATATATTTGTGTGTATATATATAAAATGGTAATACTGTACTGGTAGTTTAGTTTGGCTTAATTTTCGATATTAATCAATTCTTATAGTATTGTTATTAGTTTATGGTTATAATTGTTAAATGCTGAATATGAGATAAGATGAGCGGATCTGATTTTTAATATCGGTTGGATTATTGAATTTTTGAATTGTGAATATGGTTTTGGGCCCTACGCCGAGATGCTTTATACTGACTGAGCGAGCAGAGGGCTACATCAGGTCCCCGTACAGTATTTTGGATTCGCATTGTCTAGTATAATCAGGAGTTGATTATAGTGGATGAATGCATGATTATTGCACCATGTACTGCAGCATGGTTATTGAGAGGTGATAAGGCAGAGACTGACGAGTCTATTTTGGGGAGATAAGGAAGAACGATTCTAATTGCTAGTGTGAATTTAATTGATTAATTGGTTTGATTGATTTATAATTATCATTCTTATAATTGCAGCATTCACGTGCATCAAAATCATTCAGAACTGGATAATTACTGAACCACGTTATAGTGGTTGACATATTTTCTTTACTCATATATTTCAGGTGGTGAGGAGTTTATCGATCTGCGTGCGTGAGCTAGATGTTGTGTGGAACTCCTGTAATATGACTTTTGGCTAGTATTGTACTTGTAAATGACCTTTTAGAGGCTTATAATAGTGTGTAAATGTAACACCCCAATGTCCCACATCGTAACATGTGGGAACATATGATATGTATAAAGGCCTAAAATAGATTACCAAGTGCACCTAACAAATCATGATCTTTTGAGGGGCATGTGGTAGGCTTGTGGACCTCAAGTTGGTGTGCGCTTTGGCCAGTAATTTTGGGTTGGGTCATTTCATTTGGTATCAGAGCCGACTCTCGAAAGCTCGGACTGGGTTAATCCCGTCGGGTTGACGGAGGTGGGGAAACGACGGTCCAGTGACCTGGTAATCCCATAATGGCTAGAGAGGACCGATCTGGGCCTTATGAGGGCTATTTGTTCTGTTCTAGCCTGACGAGGACGTCATGACTTTAAGTGGGGGAGTTTGTAACACCCCAATGTCCCACATCGTAACATGTGGGAACATATGATATGTATAAATGCCAAAAATAGATTACCAAGTGCACCTAACGAATCGTGATCTTTTGAGGGGCCTGTGGTGGGCTTGTGGACCTCAAGTTGGTGTGCGCTTTGGCCAGTAATTTTGGGTTGGGTCGTTTCAGTAAATCTTTAACTAGAACATTTATATCGAGTACTCGATATACTAGTGTATTGTAGTCTTTTGTTTAACTTATATTGAGACTTTTAGTTACCCAGTTGAGTTTTTTTTATTGACGAGCTAACTCGTATTCACTGGAGTGCGGGTTAGGGTGTCACAATCAAGGCATCTACATCTATACTAGTAGCTGGTGAAGGAAGATTCTGTGCAATGTGTCACAGGGGCAAAGGCTTAGAACTTTGGGAGGTAACTATTTGCAAAGTGGTTTTATCCTCCCCTGACACACTTGACATGTCCAATGAAGAAGTTGGAATGCCTGAATCAACCTGCACAATTTGATCACCAATGGCTTGATCACTAATTAAAGAAGTTTGCATCAAGTTTGAAGGATCTATAGCCATTGGATCATTTCTTGGCTCCTCAAAGATAATAGATAATTGTGGATTTGATTGTTCTGAACCAAAGATCTGGTCCATTACATCTGAAGCAAGTGAGGAGTTTTGAAAAGAAGGAATGGGATAGTCATGAATGGTTGGCTGAATCACTGAATGGATAGGTGATTCATCAAGTGAAGTTGTGATCCTATTTTGTGCATCATCACTTAACTGTTTGGCCTTTTCATTAGTGACCTCACAAGTGCTCTGTGTCCTGGGCCTAAGACTATTTTCAAGAGAGATATCTTGTTGAGAAGATATCTCTGGCAATGTGCTTGTGCCCTTTTGAACCTCCACAGTTTGTTGGGAAACTGTGGATTGTTTGGCTTGGGTTCCCTTAGATGGCATCCCCTTCACCTTCTTTCCCTTATGTCTCCTTGCCTCTCTCTCTACCTCACCACCCTTATCATCATTATCTTTAAAAAAACACCACTGGTTCTTTTCTTACCCTTTGCTTTTTGAGAAGCCTTGGGCTTGGGTTTAGATTGGAGAAATAAAGAAAGTGGGACATCAGTGGTAGAATCAAGGTTGGTAGTGTCTTGATTGATTGATGTCTGAATAGATGAAGATGGAGGTTGAGTAGGAGAATAAGGAGTAGAAGTTACCTCAAGCATATGGGGTGCAAGGATCAGGGGATCATTGCACCTGCATTTGTTCATCACCTCTGTGAACAATCTAGTGGTCTGGTAGTAGCCTTGAATGGTGGGGAGAGCTCTATTGCTATCATTGATCTGAGGATTGTTGAGGGTTAGCAATTGATGGTGAATAATCATTTGAATGAATCTAGCATAATAAATATCATTGGTCCTATTGCTAAGGGTATTCAGTTTGCTAACTAGCTCTTCAAAAATGAGTTTGCCAATGTCAAAGTTGATGTTGTGAAACATGGCATATACTATCTTTAGGGTGAGGGATGTGATTGTGTCATAGTTTGAGCATTTTCCAGAAAAAAACTTTTGTAATTGTATCACTTAAATAAGAGACCTCAGGACTACAATTCACTCTCTTAAGGTCCTTGAATCTAACCTCCACTCTTAATTTTGTAACATGTTTCAATCAAGAAATTTCTTAGCTCAGTATCTTTAGGAGGGTCAACAAAGTTGTCAGAGGGCAATCCTAGAGCATCATTGATTACACTAGGTGTTACAGTAGTAGAGAAATTTTGAACAGTGTAAGTGATTAAAGAGATTTTTACCCCATCAATTCCAGCATTAAGATTGGCTGAAGTCTAGAAAGCATGAAGAGTGGTTTTGAACATTACTGGAGCAATGAAGATGACCTTTGCATAGGGAGACCTCAAGAGATAGCCTATGATTGGCTTAACTTGCTCAGGAGCATCTTATATCCTTGAATAACCAACATAGTTGTTGGTGGGAGCCTTCAAACCAGCAGCAATGATTTGAAATTAGGTAGGAGCTATCGAGATTAAGCTTTTGAGAGAGTAAGAGAACTGAAATGCTTTTTAGAGAGATTAGGCTTTGAGAGCTTTTGTAAATTTAATCACGTAAGGGGAAAAGTAAAGTGAAAATACATTATATACCTAGCTTATCCTCGTAACCAATTGAATTGCAATAGTTAGGGCCTAGTAAGTACCTTATTATAGTTATACCCTTATATTTCCTATTATCCACATACGGGAATAAGCTATAAGGGGATAAAGATAATCATACGGGTATAAAAGTAAAGCATGCGGGGATGTAAGATACCAACTTTCAATAGTCAACAAGGTAGTTAAAAATGATCATGCAAACAAACTTAAGGTTTAATCATGCAAACATGTTATTATAAAACAGTAACATTCACATAAGTACCTTAGTCGACCTCATGAAAACAAGACAATCACTAATTAAGAATGTCAGGGGTTCAACATACATAAGGGAGTTTTAGAGTAAAAACTTTAAACTTGACAATTTAAATACATCACCCCATGTTCACCATTCCTAACTCAACTACCAACTTGTTGAACGTTGCTTCATCAAGAGCCTTTGTGAATATGTCTGCAATATGCTCATTAGTGGGAACAAAATGCAGTTCAATATTGCTATTTAAAACATGCTCTCTGATGAAGTGACACCTTATTTCAATGTGTTTGGTTCTGGAGTGTAGCACTGGATTCTTAACAATTTCAATTGCACTTATGTTGTCACAGAGTATATGAATTGCCTTTAGATTGAATCCATAATCCATGAATTGATTTTTCATCCAAAGAATTTGTGCACAACAACTCCCAGCAGCAATACACTCAGCTTCTATAGTAGAGGTAGAAATTGAATGTTGTTTTTTGCTGAACCAAGACACAAGTTTTCCCCCAAGAAACTGACAACTCCCAGTTGTACTCTTTCTATCAATCTTGCAACCTCCAAAGTCAGCATTAGAAAATCTAACTAAATCAAAGCCTGGAGAAATCGGATATCACAAGCCATAGAGCTAAGTCCCTTTGATGAACCTGAGAATCCCCTTCGCAGCTGCCAAATGATATTCTTTGGGGCAGGCTTGACATCTAGCACTTAAGCAAGTTGCAAACATGATATCTGGCCTGCTAACTGTAAGATAAAGCAAAGAACCAATGATTCTCCTATACTCTTTGGGATCCACATCATTCCCATCTTTGTCTGGATCAATCTTTACTGCTGTAGATATTGGAGTCCTAGCTACCTTGCAATCCATCATATCAAAATTCTTAAGAAGCTCCTTGGCATATTTCCCCTGATGTATGAAAATACCTTCAGGGGATTGCTTGATCTGCAATCCTAAGAAGTATGACAGCTATCCCATCATACTCATATCAAATTTACTCTGCATAAGCTTGGAAAACCTCTTGTAGAGCTCCTCAGTTTTAGAACGAAAGATGATATCATCAACATAAATCTGAACAAGAATTATATCATCTTTATGCTTCCTAAGGAACAATGTCTTATCCACCATACCTCTTGTAAATCCACTCTCCAAAAGAAATTTTGCCAAGGTGTCATGGAGCTTGCTTCAATCCATACAGTGCTTTATCAATCTTGTAGACATGATCTGGCAATTTTGAATTCTCAAAACCTGTAGTTTGCTGGACATACACTTCCTGTTCTAACTTCCCATTCAAAAATTCACTCTTTACATCCATTAGATACACCTTGAAGTTTGAGTGAGCTACAAATGCTAGAAAGATTCTCATAGCTTCAAGTCTTGTAACTGGAGCAAAGGTTTCATAAAAAAAAATTCATTCAGCTTGCAAATAACCTTTAGCAACAGGTCTTGCTTTATTTCTGGCTACAACCAGTTTCATCAAGCTTGTTTCTAAATACCCACTTTGTGCCAATTACAAATCTTCCTTTTAGGTTTGGCACAAGCTTCCAAACTCCATATCTCTCAAACTGGTTGAGCTCCTCTTGCATTGCCAAGATCCAATCAGCATCATCAAGAGCCTCTTCAACTTTCTTGTGCTTAATTTGAAATAAGAAACCTTGAAACATGCATTCATTTGCTATGGCTCTTCTTGGTTGGACTCTAGCATTTGGATCTCCAATAATCAGCTCCCTTGGATGAGCCTTTGACCAAACATTTGACCTTTCTCTATACACAACTGGAGAAGCTCCCCCTAAGTTGTTACTAGAGCTGCCTTCAAAAGCTCCCCCTTGATTAGTCCTCTCTTCAGAATTTGAATCAACATTTTACAAATTATTCCCTGACTCATTGTCCCCTGATCCACCAATATCCCAAGACGAAAAATTTAAACTTGAATTTCCATTTTCAGTTTCAATAACTAGAACTACTTCAGGGGAAATGATTGGAACAACTTCTGAAGGATTTAATTGATTTTCTTCTTCCTCATCATCCTTTAGATCTTCATTTTCAAATCTCAACTCTTCATGGAATCCTTAATCATACAATCCAGCTATCACTTAATCATCAAAAGTAACATTAATAGATTCAATCACCACTTGCAATCTGAAGATATAGACTCTATAAGCTTTTGAAGTCAAGGAATATCCAAGAAAAAATCCTTCATCAGTTTTAGAGTCAAACTTTCCAACTTTTTTACCAAAATTTCTTAGCACAAAGCACTTGCATCCAAACACATGCAGAAATTTGATGTTTGGCTTCCTCCCATTTACCACTTCATATGGAGTTTTGTTATGAGCTTTTGTGATCGAGGACATGTTTTTAGTGAAGCAACCAGTCATTACTGCTTCAGCCTAAAAGTATGTTGGAATCTTTGCCTCTATCAACATTGTCCTTGCTGCTTCAATTAGGGTTCTATTCTTTCTTTCCATAACACCATTTTGTTAAGGTGTTCTTGGAGCTGAAAATTCATGGCTTATCCCTTTGCCTTTACAGAAATCTTGAACTGTTGAATTCTTAAATTCTGTGCCATTGTTACTTCTGAAGTACTTTACTTTCAATTCTGCTTCATTGTCAACTTTGTTGACATGATCAATCAACTGCTGAACTACTTCATCCTTTGAATGTTGAAACAATAACCAAGTGTACCTTGAATACTCATCAACAATCACAAGGCAATATCTTTTCTTGCTCACAGACATCACATTGACCGGTCCAAATAGATCCATATGCAATAACTGCATTGGCTTCTTCACATTCATTCCAACCTTGCTTTTGAAAGAGATCCTTTCATCTTACCATGTTGGCAAGCATCACAAAGATTTTCTTGACAAAACTCAAGCTGAGGAAGTCCAATCACTAGCTCTCTTTTCACAAGTTGATTAATGGCATTGAAATTCAAATGAAATAACTTCTTGTGCCATAACCAACTTTCCACACTTGATGCCTTACTATATAAGCAACTTTCTGCATTTGCAGAATCAAAATTTGCTATATAAATGTTGCCTTTCCTTACTCCAAATAGAACAACCTTTTCATTCCCCTGATCCATGATATTGAAGTCTTCACTATTAAAAATAGTGTTGAATCCTTTATTTCCAAATTGACTGACACTAAGCAAATTGTGCTTAAGTCCTTCAACTAGAGCTACACCTTCAAAGGACACTCCTTGTTAGGTATTATCTTTGCTAGTTGTGATGATGATGATATCAAAACATATAGAATAAGTGCTATTACTTGTATAGAATTTACATAGCAC
>JAUEJK010248328.1:0-10193 GCA_032274865.1 Eryngium alpinum
TGAGGGGCCTGTGGTGGGCTTGTGGACCTCAAGTTGGTGTGCTAGTTGGGCCAGTTTGTTAAGCTTTGTTTGTGGCCCCGAATACGGGATAGACCCGGAACTCGGTTTGGGCTCGGGATTTGACCCGGGTTGTCACAATTCATTTGGTATAGCAGAATCCAGAAAGAGCAGCATTTTTGAATTCTGTACCATTATCACTTCTGAGACATCTTATCTTTTCTCCAGCTTCCACTTCAAGTTGAGTAAACAATTCCTTAAGCTGAGATAGCAATTCATTCTTGGAATGTTGAAAATTGACACATAAATACCTTGAAAAATCATCAATTACAACCAAGGCAACTCTTTTCATAGAGATGGATATACTATTGACTGGTCCAAATAAGTCCATGTGAATTAACTGCAATGGATCAGTAACATTCAAAGCTTCCTTTGATTTAAAGCTCACTCTCTTTTGCTTTCCTTTTTGATAGCCACTGCAAAGACCATCCTGAGAAAAATCCATAGGTGGAAGTCCAACAACCAACTCCTTCCTAGCTAACTTATTTAAACAATTGAAGTTTAAGTGAGATAACTTTTTGTGCCATAACCAACTTTCTTCACTTGAGGCTTTGGTAAGAAAACATGAGCATCAGTCTTGGAAGATCTATCAAATTGAGCTTGGTAGACAATACCATATCTTGATCCCTTCAAAGCTGGAAACTCTACATCTTTATGAGTGGATATCACTTCTTTGCCTGAGAAGTTTGCTTCATATCCTTTATCACATAATTGGCTTATGCTCAATAAATTGTATCCCAATCCATCAACTAAAGAAATATCATTCAGAATAACATTCCCATAACAAACTTCATCATAGCTAAGAATCATTCCTTTCCCCTTATAAGTAACCAAAGGTCGATAATTTACTTCCACATTAATGAGTAAGGATTGATTTCTTGTCATACGTCTAGAACATCCACTATCAAGAACCCAGATGTCTCTAGACATATTGCGCTGCACATATGAAAGAAATTAGGTTGCCTTTGGTACCCAATAGTTATTGGGTCCTATGACTTTTAGTGCATTTCATGATATGACATACTTGTTAGTTGATGGTTCAGTGTTGACACTTGTTAATTTGTCAATTAAAGCTATAGTGCTAAGATTTTTTATTAAGTGCATGCCTTTTCTTTTTTTGTTTTTGCCCTTTACAGAATTGCATCATCACGAATTGATGATTATCACCTATTGTAATATTATCATCATTTTTTGGAGTTGCAGTCCCATCATTAGTCACATTTGTATTCTCACAATTTTCATCAATAAATACAATACATCTACAAGCAAGATGATTTGTTTTTCCACACTTCCAACATCCTTCCTTAGATTTATGTTTAGAACTTGATGCTGAAGTGTTTCTTATTAAATCATGATTGCTCTTCTTAATTTCATTTGTACTTAACTGATATTCATTGTGAATAGCTTGATGTATTTCTTTACCTTTTGGAGAAGTTTGGTTAGGATCAAAGTCATGCAAAGATGAGAATTTTTAAAAAAAGTAAGGTTCATTTTCATGCTCATTTTTAAATTCTACTTTTGTTTCCTCAAGTGAATTGATTTATATTACTGGAACTGCAAATTCAATGACCTTTAGTTATGTGTTAGGAATACATTGAGCAACCCTTTGTCTCTTGCTTTCCTTTGTGAAATTCATGCAGGTTTTTTGTTTCAAAACTTGTGTATCAAATTCAATTTGCATTTTTCTAGCATTGCTAGTCCATTTTCTTTTGATACAAGTTTCCTCTTCAAGCTTCTTTGCAGTGACTTGTTCAACCTCTTTATAACACTACAATTGACACTTCAATCTCATCAAGTCATTCTTGGTTTTATCAAAAAGTTTGAGTTCTTCTTCTAAGAAGGTGTTTCTATAAAATAACATGTCATTTTCTTTTCTTAATCTTTCATATTCATTGTTTGACATTGTTAAAGCTTTATAAACTTGTACAATATCCTTAGACAGTTGTTCATGTGATTTAGCATGATGTGCATTATTCTTTGCAGTGTCAAGTAGTGGGAATACCTGAGATGGAGTGCTTGCCATAAGACCAATGTTTTTGTAGTCCTCTTTTCCACCATCATCAGCCCAATCCTTGCCTTCTGCAATATATGCTCTATTTGAACCTTTTTGAGTCTTTCTCAACAGATCATTGTACTTCCTTATTAGCTCTTCAACTTCTGCATGCATATTGTTAATGATGGTGGTTGCAGTCCCTAGTTTTGTTGCTATGGGTTTCTTGTATTGAGTGGCAAAATGACATGGCTCTTTATGGTTGTAACAAGTAACATGCAACTTGCTGTTTGTACCAGGTTTGACTTCAGTCCTTGGCAGGGCCGTCTAATCATTTATGGGTGCCCGGTGCAAAATTAAAAATGAGGCCCTAAAAATATAAGATAAATTTAAAATTTTCAAATTAAAGAGTAAATAATAGCACTTAACAAGAAAATTTGAAAAAAATCTTCAAGTAGTCCATATTACAAAATAGAAAAATCCCGTACTTTACCCTAAGAAAATCCTAAACCACAAAACCAAGAAATATAATTTTAGATATAAAAACTAAATTCGATTGTAAATAACCGATATACCACACCTTCCCGTGGAGATTTGTATTGCGGTGAATATAAATGGTAGAAGAGAAGAGAAAAAGAGAGATGTTGTAGTTGTGGGGAGAGGACAGAGAGAAAGAAAACTTCATTTGTTCTAAGTAGTGTAAAAAACATGAGTACTTGATAACTTTTAATTTTTTATTTTTATTTTTAGTATGTATAAATTGGACTAAATTGCACAATGATTACACTAAACTGGACCATAAATATATTAACACTATTACTTAATTTGTATAATTTTAGCATCTCCATTATTTCTAAAACTTAAATTAAATTACAAATAAATAACATAAAATTACACTTAAAGTTTAATAAATATATTAATAGACATTTATAATTTTGGTGCCCCAATAATTTTGAGGCCCTGAGCGATGGCCCACCTCGCTCCTGCATAATAGCCGGCTCTGGTCCTTGGTTTCCAACTTGCAGTCCCTCTTTCTTTGCCCCTTGATCTGAAGTTATTAAACCTTCTTGCAATAAAAGTCATAGCTTCCTCCTGAACTCTGTTAATATCATTGTCATCAACTAGATATGGAGCTTCCTCAAGTCCTTCACCATATTGATCTGCATCACCCTTCTTCTTCCTCATCTTCAAGATCAAGCACTACACTAACTTTTTGCACTTTTTGATTTCCTTTGGCTGTGAGAGCTAAAGACTTGATCACTGTATCAGTACTCTTCCCATATCTCTGATGAATCCTCATTTCATAAGTATGAAGACTTCCATAGAGTTGTTCAAGAGTCATAACTTTCATATACTTGGCCTCTCCAATGGAAATAGTCTTAGCATCTCAAACTCTTCACAAAGCTCTCATGAATTTTCCAACCGTGTTCTGATTTGTATAAGTTTTTCCAAACAATTTAAGATCATTTATTAACCTTTTGAATCTCCCATACAAATCAGTCAAGCTTTCTCCACTCTTGCTCTTGAAACTTTCATTCTCATACTCCTGAGTTAGGACTTGAATCCTATTCTCCCTTACATCTTCTGTTCCTTCACACACAAGTTCAATGGTGTCCCAAATCTCCTGCCCAGTTCTACAACTAAAAACAATATTCAACATCTCATTATCTATTACAGAAAACAAGATGTTGATTACTTTCTTATCCTTGTAGTGAGATTCCGTTTCTTCCTTGGTCATAAGCTTATGCTCTGGAATCTCAACTCCATCTTCAGTTCTAGCTGGAACAAGCTTTTGAGGAATGATTGGACCAGAATATATAACATCCAGATACTAAGGATCTTGAGAATGCAAGAAAACTCTGATCCTTACTTTTCAAAAGAAGTATTCCTTTCTTATCAACAGAGGAATCTTGTTTCCTTTCGAACTCATCTTCCCAAAGATCTTAGCAAGTAAAGTCTGCTAACCTGCTCTGATACCAATTGTTAATTTTGAATTCTAGTTGTAGAAGGGGGGTTGAATGCAATTTGACCAATTTTCGCAGTGTTAAGTTGCAGTCCACTCCCAAGAGAATATATGAAGATGTGTGTGTGAAGTGTGTGAAGTGTTTGAAGACTGTAAACAAAATTAAAGATAACAGAAAGAAATATCAAATAATATTGTTATATTGATTATCTGTAGTGAAGCTTAACCTCTTCACAAATAGGTTCTTCACCCAAACTGAATTGGTGCTACAATGAAGTAATTCCAGTTTACAAGATATTCTTTCTGAGAATTCTGGAAAAACAACACATAAAGAAAATAGAACAAGACAAATACTTGTATTACAGAAATTTCCTAAACTAGAAATGAGGCCTCCCTCCTATATCTTCCAAAAGGAAAAAATAATAAAGTTGTGAGAGTACAACCTTTCCAAATATGGTAAACCTTTGTCTTTAAGTTGCCAGCTCACTAAAGTGGTCCAAACACAAAGAGCTCTGATTTTGTTATGGTCCCTCCAGGTTCGTTTAATCCCATATCTTCAGTTGTTTGGCAATTTTCATAAAGCAGTTTTATCCTTTTGCTAACATAGCTAGCTGTCCCTTTTCTTGTCTCCTACAGTCAACTTGATCCAGTTTTCTGTTGCAGTTCCTTCTCTTCATTTGAATTTCAATTCTTGGGACTGCAAGCTAACTTGGACTTTAAGTCATATCTTCAATTCATCTTGGCACATCAGTTGTGACAGATTGACTATTTGACTAAGGACATTATTTAACAAAAGAAAAACCTTGAACACCACCTTTAAACTTATTAAAATAGGTGCAGTGTCAAGTCAAGTATGTGGCTAGCATTGGGACTACAATTTTTTTTTATTATTATTGTGCAGTACCCAAACTCTCATTTTATTTAATGTAACTGTATAAGTACAAACTGTGGCACTACAAACATTTTCTTGCTATCCACACTCTAAACTTCATTGTGTGTTATGACATCATCATTATGTGAATATTCCCAACAGTTCTTTTCTAAACTTAAAACACAGAAAAATAAAAAACACAGCTTTCTGTTGTTTTCTAAAATTATAAATGAATTTTAGAAAACTCTAGAAAATGCGTTTACCTTATTTTCTACAATTTTCTATCAAAATAACAACACAATTTTCTGAATTCAATACAAAATAAATAGAAAACCAAATATACTCTTTAACATATTTCCTGATTTTTCATAATTTTCTAAGAAATATAGAAAATAGAAAAGTTTTGAAAATTTTCTTAGAAAGTATTTTTGCAAAGAGTTGCCTAGTGAACACGCCTGAAGATTCTTCTTCAAGTATTTGATACAGGAGGTTTTAAATTCAGCACATCCATGAGGACATGGATGGTTTTTACAGGGGGAAATGTGCGAGGAAGCAGCAGTTAGTAGTTATAAATAAGCAGTAGTATTACTTTAAAAGTAGTAATACTGATTGGATAAGTAATTTTAGTAGTTATGAGGGGTTGTATAGGTATTTAGTCTGTTATTTCAGTTTGAGCACGTGGCCTACCTATATACAAGGCCAGCTTTGTAATTGTATTTCTTATGTTTTTTTTTGGTATTGCTCACACCTAGACTCTCTATCGATACTCGAACCCTGCACCTCCTATTATCAGGAGAAGAGGGGTATCCACTAGGCTAGAAGTCACGAAATTATTTCTTATGCTTTTGATATATGAAAATACCTTTTGCCACAAATTTCCTCTCTCTCTAGGATTAGAACCCTAATGCTTCTGTTCTTCCCAACTGATTTTGTATAGTTCTATTCTCCCCAATCATAACAAAGAAAATCCCAAATAATATCCTTAAATCCCAACATACATGAGCCTTTTTTTTTTTTTTTTGATAAGTCATACATGAGCCTTGTTACGGTTGTTGCCCAAACTGTTAGTTTAATTTATAATTAAACTACATTTTGGCAACATATATAAATAAATAAAATGTGTTATTATTTATTTAATTAAGTCTAAAAATTAGTGATCTAATTATATATATACTTATATATAAAGAGGTAAGTAAATGATCTTTGGTACGGTTTCACGTAATTTATTATTAATAATATTTAAAATAATAAATTATACATACCTATTGGTATCAAGATTTACATACTTATTTAGGAATTGTAACCATAATTAGTATACATCTAATATTATTAGGATTTTATTAACAACTTAGAAGCCCTCCTAATTTAGAAATTACACGATTACATAATTAGAAGTTTATAATATTTTAATTACACAATTAGCATTTAGTGATAACTTATAAACCTTATTTAAATTGGTAAACATATATTTATATATACTTATATATGAAGAGATAAATAAAGGATTTTTTGTGTGTCAGTAATTCATTAATTTTAATAATTTTAAAATAAAAAAATATTACTATATATTTATTACCATTAAATTTTACTTTATATAATAAAAATTATAATTATATTTTACCTATTATAATTAGGATTAGTTACAACTTATAAATTTTATATTATATTACACATATTTTTCTTAAATAAATTTTTTAATTTGACTACCATGGGAAGGAGGAATTTAAGATTTTAATATTATTCTACATTTAATTTGTTTATATCTTTTTTAAGAAAATATAAATAATTTAATAAATTTTAATGTATATATAAATTAATTATTAAAAGATAAAAAATATAAATTTAAAATCTATTATCAAACATTATTATTAAGGTGTGCATCGCACGAGTAATTAGCTAGTTTAAATAATTAGGCTTAAGATTATAATATTTGAGATTTTTGTGTACATACCATTATATAATTATTTTTCTATGAGGGGCTGAATAATAATAATTATATTAAGTAATTGTGAGTACCGTAACAATTACAAATAGAGTTATGGTAAAAAAATTTTATCGTTACATATATTTTCTCTAAAATCTCTCACAAACAAAATACAGCGTATGTGTGTGATAAGAATTCAGAACACATCTCTAAGGTTTCATTGCTTCTTCTATGGATCCTCGTACGCTTCCACTACTCACTTCTATACTCAATAATTAATTAAGAGTTTTTATGTACATATATATTTTATTTGGGATTTGTTAGGTATTAAAATTCCCTACAATTGACATCAGACCTATTCCTTGATTAATTATTTGTGTTTTTTTTTCTGATTTTAAAAAATAAAATTAAAATCAATCTGCTCAATAATTCAGGTCGATGATTTTATTCGTCGATCTTCTGGTGTATTAGTCTTGAACCTCAGTTTGGCATTTTTTTGATTTCTCACATATTATTTTAGTTTTATATCTGCGTATGTTTTGTGCGGCTTAGAAGTAATCTGTAGTCTCTGTTTTGGCAAACTCTTCCTACTGAATAATATGCATTCTGCTTATGTTTTTTCTTTTTAAAAAAAACATAATTAATATGCCATGCTTTACTGTTTTGTTCCCATTATAAGTTTAATATCCGGATATGTATTAATATATATCTTTTGTATATATGTTGAGCTATTATTGTGGCTGGTATTAATATTCAGAGGCTGCTTCTATATATATAAGCATGAATATTCATTTTAATTATTTGTATGTAAATTTACGTAAAGTGATTTAATTATTTTTATAACATTAATAATTAAATAATTGGCTAGCACTTTAAATATATTAATTGAATCGGAAAAATCATCAAAGTGAAACTTTTCGTGTAGATTAGTATGTTCGGTGTGTTAGATAATTGTGTGTGTAATTTATGCGAATATTGATTGATCCAAAGGAATATTAATATTTGAACGAATTACATACATATATGTGGTGGGTCAATATGTGGTGATTATAAAGTAAATTAGTGTAAGTAATAAATCAATCCAAAGATTGTTATATTATTTGACACAACTTATTATCAGTATTTGATCAGCGCAACAAGAGTACCATTTACAGTTAATATTACTGTCCAACGACTTGATATTAATGTTGTGTTAGCAATGTTTAAAAAATTCCCGATTTGGCCAATTAATCTTCCGATTAATCGCTAGAAGGTCATTTATCATTTTATTTTCCGATTAATCGATTTTTGGCCGATTTTATTAATATATTCTAAAATAAATTTTAAAATAATGATTAATTTAATTAATTATAATATATTATATATATTTTTAATAAACTAAGTATATATTATGAATAAATATTGTTTAAAATAATAATAATATATTTGAAATTTAAATTTAAATTTAATAAATGTTTATATAATATAATATTATAGTATAATATAATATATTATTATTATTATTAAATTATGTCCGATTAGTGTCCTGATTAATCCTTCCGATTAATCTCTGATTTTCCAATTAATCGCTAGGCGGTCTCCGCTGACTAGGACCGATTAGCGATTTTTACAACATCACTGCTAGGTATCTTGAAATGTCATAATTTGCTTTTAAATTTATTTATTTATATGCTTAACTGCATGATTTATGTGAGCATAATTTTATTTAAATTGTTTATTGTTGATTCAGTTATTATGTCAACAATTCGATATATGCCAACATTACCAATGTTCCCATGCTTAATGGGACTAGTTTTAAGGACTGGAAAGAGAATATTATGATTCTCCTTGGTTGTATGGATCTGGATTTAGCCTTGAGAACTCCAAAACCTAATGCACTCACTGAGGCTAGTACTCAAAAGGAACAAGTTGATTAGGACAAGTGGGAGCGATCAAATAAGCTGAGTCTGATGATCATCAAGCGCGGCATTCCAGAAGCTTTTAGGGGTGCTGTAACTGATGAAGTTACTGTTTCCAGTGAATTCTTTGCCGAAATTCAGAAATGTTTTGCAAAAAACGATAAGGCTGAAACAAGCACACTTAATTTCAATGAAGTATAGTGGCAAGGTAACATTCGAGAGTACATTATGGAGTTGTCTCATATTGCTTCGAAACTTAATGCTTTAAAGCTCGAGCTATCTGATGATTTCCTTATGCATTTGGTTCTTATCTCTCTTCCTGCACAATTTAATCAATTCAAGGTTAGTTATAACTGTCAAAAGGAGAAATGGACTCTCAATGAGCTCATTTCATTTTGTGTGCAAGAAAAAGAGAGGTTGAAACAAGATATTACTGAAGTTGCTCACCTGGCAAGTACTTCGAATAATAAGGGCAAAAGAAAGATTAAGGATAATAAAGTTGTTGATGCTGCTAAGGGTCCTGAGTAAAAGAAACAAAAAGCTGAAATAACATGTTTCTTCTCTGGAAAGACTTGACACACTAAGAAGGAATGTACCAAGTATGCCGCCTGGCGTGTTAAGAAAGGTACTTCTCTTACTTTGGTCTGTTCTAAAGTTAATTTAGCTTCAATACCTAGAAACATATGGTGGTTAGATTCTGGTTCTACTACTCACATTTGTGCAAGGTTGCCTGAGCTATCGAAAGCCAAATGATGCTGAAAAATACATCTATGTTGGAGATGGCCAATTGGTGGAAGTGGGGGCAATAGGGCATTTTAGATTATTAATGAAAACTGGTTATTTTTTTGGATTTCTTAGACACTTTTGTAGTGCCATCTTTTAGACGAAACTTAAATTCTGTTTCTATGTTGGACAAATTTAGTTATTGTTATTCATTTGGAAACAATAAGTTTATATTGTCTATGAATGCAAATATTGTTGGAACTGGTTTACTTAATGTTTATGATATTCTATTTATGTTGGATATTGTTTTGTCCATGAAACCTTGCATGTGGAATCACGAGGTACCAAGCATAAATTAAATAAAAATAATTTAGCCTCATTATGGCATAAACGCTTAGGTCATATCTCTAAATCCAGAGTTGAACATCTTGTGTCTGATGGAATTTTGGAATCACTTGACTTTTCAGATTTCAATGTTTGTGTCGAGTGTGTTAAAGGAAAACAGACCAAAACAAATAAATTAGGTGCCAATAGAGCTATATCTGTCTTGGAATTAATCCATACAGATATCTGCGGACCATTCCTTACGGCATCCTGGAATGGTCAACAGTACTTCATCACATTCATAGATGATTATTTAAGATACAACTACCTATTTCTTATACATGAAAAGTCACAGTCTTTAGAAGTTTCAAAACTTTTAAGGCAGAAGTTGAGTTACAACTCAACAAAAGAATAAAGAATGTCAGATCTGATCGTGGTGGTGA
>JAUEJK010248538.1:0-10186 GCA_032274865.1 Eryngium alpinum
TATTTAAATTAATATATTATATATACCTATTAGTATTATAATTTATATAATAATTTAGGAATTGTAATTATAAATTGTATATATCTAATATTATTAGAATTTTATTAACAACTTTAAAATTTTATTTTAAGGATCATTTAATAATGTGGAACCCATATTTAATTCTCATTTAATTAACTTAAACATATATATAAATATATATATATATATATATATATCCACATTATTAAACTTTATATGTATATTAATTATTTGTATATTTATAAATATGTAAATTAGTTATCACGGGACATGAAAGTAGAATTTTCTAAATCTCATAAGATTTATTTAGTTAATTATTTTTTATAAATTTACTATCACGGGAAGGAGGAATTTAAGATTTTAATACTACTCTTTATATAATTTATTATTTTATTTTAAAAAATATAAATAGTTTGTTAAATTAAATAAATAAATATATAAAATAATTATTAAATCAAAAGAAGTATAAATTTAAATTCTATTTTTAAATGTTTATTTGTAAGTCGTGCATCGCACGGATAATTTACTACTATATATATATACCTATATATAAAGAGGCAAATAAAGGATCTTTTGAATCTTTTGGTGTCAGTAATTCATTATTTTTTAAATAATAAATAAATATTAAAATTTTTAATATAATTTCTAATTGAGGTAATATCCAGGTACTTCCTTATATAATTCTTTACACTATTATTGCACTTTTGCTTTCTCTATTCAGGTTAGAATTTAATCTACACATCTTATAAGATATTGTTTTTATTTCTGTTTTTCTATAAATTGTTTTAAACTTCTGGGAATTTATAAAATAGAGAAATCTCCATAATTTTCAAGTTTTTTTGGATTCATTTTCTTCAAATCGTCAAATAGAACTGCAAATCTTCATGTAAGTTTGTCCTCTTATCTATATGCACTGTTGCTTTCTTTATGTAAGTTTGTCCTCTTCTCTACATGCACTGTTGCTTTTTCTATTAAAGTTAGAATTTAATCTACACATCTTATAAGATATAATTTTTATTTTTGTTATTCTATAAATAGTTTTAAACATCTAGAAATTTATAAAATAGAGAGTTCTATAGAATTTTCAAGTTTTCTTCGATTTCAAGATTTTAAAGTTTTCTTGGATTCATTTTCTTCAAATCGTCAAATAGAACTACAAATTTTCATGTAAGTTTCTCCTCTTCTATATATGCACTGCTTCTTTTTTTATTCGTATTAGAATTTAATCTACACCCCCCCTACTTTTTCTTAGTAATTGGTATTATGATTATAATCAACATATCAAGATGGCTTCGCGCGTTGAGCATTATTTGCGAAAATTGTTTTTTTTTTTACTTGAGTTCCTTTTCTGAGCATGGAAGCCGAGAGTGGTTTGTCATTAATTTTAACAACTTTAAATTAACAACTTGGATGCGTCTAACTGTTAATTCATCATCTCCTCATCTAGAGAAATAAATAAAGGATATTTGGTCGTGTAATAATTTATTATTTTTAATATTTTTAAAATAATAAATAATACTATGTATTTATTAGTATTAGAATTTACTCGATATAATATAACTATAATTATATTTACGTACTATAATTAGGATTTAGCATAACTTATAAACTTTATATATACCTATATATATACTAATATACTTTTAATATATAAAGAGGTAAATAAAGGATCCTTTGATTCGTTCACGTAATTCACTAATTTTAATAATATTTAAATTAATATATTATATATACCTATTAGTTTTAGAATTTATATAATAATTTAGGAATTATAATTAAAAATGAGTATATATCTAATATTGCGATTTTTTAATAATCTAGAAGCATTATTTAATTTAGAAATTATAGCCATATTGCATATATATCTAATATTATTAGATTTTATTAACAAGTTTCAAATTTTATTTTTAGAATTTTTTTAACAAGCCTTATTATAATTCTTATTTAATTTATAATGAAAAATATTTCAGATTTTATATGTATATTATTTATTTATCTATTATTAAATATATAAATTAGTTATCACGGGATAAGAAAGCATATTTTTCTAAATCTCATAAGATTTATTTATTTATTTATTTTATATAAATTAAATATCACGGGAAGGAGGAATTTAAGATTTTAATATTATTCTTTGTATAATTTATTTAATTTATTTTTAAAATATAAATAATTTATTAAATTAATATATATATATATATAAATTAATTATTAAAGGATAAGAAGAAATTCCATTTTTTTAAATATATATTAATAAGCCGTGCATAGCACAGATAATTTGCTATATAAAAGATCTTTCGTCGTGTCAGTAATTCATCAATTTTAATAATTTTAAAATGATAAATAATACTATATATATGTTAGTATTAAAATTTACTCGATATATTATTATTATAATTAGGATTGAGCATAACTTATAAATGTTATTTGAATACTTAATAATGTAATCAAAACTATAATAATATAATACCTACTATAGTTAGAATTTAGCTAGAAGTTTACTTTATTTAAATTTAAATTAGAAAGTATATAGACATAAACAAATATAAGAGAATTTGTTTATCTTCGTAAAAATATATATGACGTGTATTATGTACGCTTAATATATATTTCGATAACATAGTAATAATTAATTTAATCTTCTTTTCAAATTGTTTTATATTCAATTTTTAACTAAAAAATATATTTTCAAGTTAACATATACATTTATATTCGTATTCTATAGTTCTTCTTCAACTCGCATCAAATTACGAAAAGTTCATGAGTAATTCTTATTCGATTCGTATTCGTTAATAGATATTCGTGAGTAGTTCGAATTCGACTAAATATATACTCGAATCGAATTCGTATTCGATAAAAATAACATGAGTAGAATCTGACCATACTCATACTCGAAGGTATTCGACTCGCTTTCACCCCTACCTCTTCCATACGACTAGTTGGGGGACTATTGGCCTTTTTAATCAAACAAAGTAAATAGTAGTGACTTTATTGCGACTTTTGTTCTAAAGGAAAGCGAAGAACTAACTTTTAGTTAAATAAGAGCTATATTTCCCACTTCCTCGCCCACACTAACAGGTGTTACTTGTTGAGGGTGAGAGTACCATTGTTGGGAGGAAGATTCTTCTCTCAAGAAGAGTTATTTTACCTAGTTATTTCAAAAATGTGCATCACATACTGAATTTAGGACAAAAAAAAAGGAATGATTCTTGAAAGTTGGCTACTTATTTCGTGCACATAGATGTTTATCTTGAGGGAGATTGATACTCCTTGAGATATGCCCCAGTGAAGATACGGGAACTTCCAACCATGAATGATGGTAATGGCAGTTATAGTTCATTCCCCAATCATTAGCAAAATCATTGTTTTGTGTTGCTGAGACATGCACCTAGTGAGAATTTTTGCAACCGTAGTAAGGCGAGGAGCCGAGTTACATCTCACTGCTACTACTTTAGTGCCAAGTCGAGGTTCTGCGCTATTTATTTCTATGTGAAACGACGCCAGGGAGGGAAGGGTATGTGCCTTCGAACAAGACAACCTACTTTTTATTTTTCCCTATTTGCTAGCTCGTCCAATCAACATAAAAATTCTTCGCGTTAATAAGCTAGCTTCCCTAAAATTGACGATCTTTAAGTTGGTAAGACATGCCCGTTGTTTTTGTCACAATGAGTTCCCGAAATTCGGGACATTTGCCAACAGTGAACTATTAACAATTGTGGCTTAATATCTTCCTATTTCTGTGTTACCATCAGCATAGCGTACTTCCACATATCCACCTAGAAGAAGGTCTTTCGCAATGGATCAATGGATCAATGGATCGGTTCGTCAATAGCATTAGATTCGGAATCTATGTTGACTCTAGCTAAGCCTTTTTTTCATTCACTCATTGACATTACGATCTGATAAAGGGCTTTAAGACATCCTTTTAGTATTATTCAAGAAAAGAACTTATACTCTTTAGATGAAACAATCTTCTCAAACGGGGTACTCAATGAAATATCTGTAAGGTTACAGAATTTCAACTGCTTCATGGCATTTTACGACTATATCTGTACGATATTATTGAATAAACTCGAGTTTGGCTTGTCTAGAAGTTATTTTTTTTAAACTAAAATTTTAAGTAAATATTTTATTTATTTAAATAATTAATATATAAATAGTATAATATAAAAAATTAATAATAATATTAATATATATTTAATATTTTAACACTTATTTTTGATAAAATAATTAAAATATACATATACATATTCATGAACGAACTAGATTCAAATTGCACTCAGTTCATATTCGAACTAGATTCAAACTATACTCGATTCAAATTGCACTCAGTTCAAAATATTTATAAACTGCTCGAGTCTAATTAACTCATTTTATTTATGAACTCAAGTTCGAAAATAAAAAACTATTAAATTTAATACCTACGTTCGACTTAGTTCAATAAATAAAAAATCAAACTAGAGCTTAATAAAGAAACATGATGCGACATGATTCATTTATGACTCTACCATAAAGTATAAATCATTCATTACTATTTTTTTTTACGAAACATTCATTACTATTTCTATTAAATCTATAACTATACGATTAGGACGCGATAATTATATTTAACTTTCACCCGCTATCTAAAATTTAATATTTTTTAAATAATAAATTGTAACCACTATCTAATACGATGCCAAAAATAACATAAAAACCTTTTAATGAATATAATAGAATATCAAAAATAATATAAAAATACACGTAATAAATATAAATTTAAATTATTTTATGGCATTTATGAATTTATCTTTCCTATCTTAATCTATATATTATATTATTTTAATATTTTGACCTCAAATAAATTTAAAGTCAAAAAACAAAAATAGCCCCTTTTCTAGTTTATTTATATATTATTAATATTCTCCTTTTTCATAATAATAATTAAAATTCATTAATATATATATAAAAAAGTTATGAATTTCCTTTTCAAAAGTTTAAATAATAAGTTAAATACTATAACACTTTTCTTTCTTTATTCATACCAATGTCATTAATTTTCGGGTATAATTTATCTTTAAGAATCTATATTCAAATCAGATATTTATGAGCATTAAATTTTATTTTAACTTTTTTGCTTTGTCTCTCTCCTCCTAATTTCTTATACATATTTGGTTCAAACCTATGGTCCTCACAGTTCAAACTCAAGAATATTTTGAGGTGTATTTTCTTCGTCCACTGTTTACGTAAGTGATTTTAGCACAACACATCTCACTCCCTCACACACATAAATATCCAAAAGCCCCAAGTCTTAATGTTTACACATGTATATACATATATTCGGAGTGCTATGTATTTGTTTGTGTTTGTGTGTTGATAGTTATACAGAAACTGACTAGTATATCATTCACAGGTGGTTAAAGAATGGCCCGGAAAGAATATGAGAGTGGAGAAAATATTAAAGTCGTGAATTATTTTGCAGAAGAGGCACCAATGAATTGGAAGAGAAACCGAGATCAAAAACTGCGAAGCAGTTCTAAACAACTTGATAAAGGTGAGATCTCTAAATTATGATTATAAACAAGGGTTAATTCCATCAAATCAAGTGTTTAAGTTTTTATTTGCTGAATACCGATCATCTTATTTATGCCTTGGTAGATATCTGGTATATATTAAATATTAATATTGATTGAAGATTTGATAATATATTTTTATATATTATATGATTTTCGATTTTCAAACTTTATTCAAACGAGGTTACAAGTAAATTTTACTAAAATGGGGACAAATGGGATATTCTATGTCCAGCTATTTTTATCGGTGAATGCCCAAAATATTATATTTTGAAAAATAAAATTCAAAATACTAACATGCGAGAATGTTGCCCAGCCATTTTTCACCACACAATTGCGCATTTTAAATATGTATATCATCTTTCTTTTATATTGCGCTATATTGCACAGATAAACATATATAAATAGTTTTTTAAATTAATTATGCAAGTGCAAGATCCGAATTCATTACTTTATGTTGCGCAAACTCCACTTCATATGCTTAAGAAAAGGGATCTCACATATGTGCAATGCTCAACACTTAGTATACAAATTGCACATATGCAAGATGTGGAGTGGTGAGATATTCTACGCATATACGTTATGCGCAATACGCATATATGTTATGCGCAATACTCAGTAAAGGAATCGCGCATACGCATATATGTTATGCGCAATACTCAGTAAAGGAATCGCGCATATGCAACATGCGGAGCTAGTGTGGTACAAAGGTCATTTTTTTCTCCAAAAATTGGTATTGTGGTCCTGCAGCTCTAAAAAATGTGGTAATATATTCAATTTGTGCCAATATTTGTTTGTTCATAATGCTGTGGTAAATTTAACGTTGTTGGTGTCTAAACTTTACTCCAAGAACTCTTTGTTGCAGATCATCTAGATACAATGATGGTCGCCATTTCAACCAGAGGCAAGAGTCCTACTCCACTTCACTGTAGCAAAGCAGTAGTCCCGTCAAAATCTTCAGTAATATCTTCCTCCGAGCAGTCAGATGATGATTGTGAATCATTCCCAGCTCATGCCATTTTATCACAAATCGAGGGACCACCGTTACTAAGAGTTAAAGAATACAATCGGCTTCACAAATTGTGGAAGAGCTCGAAGAAGGCAAAGAAACAAGATTCAGAAAAGGAAGTCATCCCAATTTCTGAAGAAGAGAGTGCTAAAGTTAAAGATACAGAGAAGTCTGTGCCAGAGACTAGTTCGAGCTTGAACCCTAAAAAGCCTAGCGAAAGTAAGCGTTTGAGGAAAGCTAATGCTGTTACCCAAAAGAGTTTAACACCAAAGAAATCTTCGGACATAATACTCTGTACTCGAATTAACTTGAATAAGCCACCAAAAAGAAAAAAATATCGCTTGCTGAAAGATATCTATGATCAAGAATAGTGAAGTAGAAGGAGAACAATTTAACGTGATTTCTTTGAAATCATGCATATCTCATGATATTTGTCATAACGTTTTACTTAATTCAGCTTTAAGCTCTTTATGAAGTATCGTATATTTGTTTTTTATAAAACGGTGAAATGTTCTTATAATATTGTTATCATAATCTTAATTAGTAAAAATAGTTACTAAGTTGTGAACAAAAACGTTCAGTTCAGTACATGTTCAAACTCAAGTTCGATAAGCTGGTTCAATTAGATTCAATATTAACCTGATTTCGTTTGTCTGATAAACTCAACTAGTCAATCCGAGTTATATGTTTGCCTTAAACCGACGTTGGTTTGCTTGCCTGTTTATAATTAGCTAATTTTTTGTTGTATGTAAAAATAACAGAACCCAATATTTGATAGCCTGAAAATGATAAATATATATATTTGCTTGATCACTGGTTTGTTACTGAGTTCAAATAGAAACTCTGTTTAACAAGTAAATCAGTTCAGCTAGGTTGAATAACAAAATTTCAAGTTTGGGCTTGATAAGCCAAAACTTGATTCGACTTGGTTTCAGTATGGGCCAATTGAGAAGGTCGAATAGGAAGAGCTAACTGGTATGCGACATTGTGTTCTACGTTTTGTCTCTCACATTTTCTTATCAACAAATACACAATTTCTGCAGACATTCAACAGTTGATTATATACTTGGGAAAACCGCAAACAAAATGGATTTTATCCTTCGTTTCTCATTGCTTTTTTACCTGTTATGTTTTTTCATCTTTGTGATTTTCTCAGTATAACTGGAATTCTTTAGTGATCAGGCGATTGCCAGAATTACTTCTGCTAGTTAATCTCCACTTTTATGAGTAGGGGTAAGGTTGTCTACATTTGACCCTCCCCAGACCCCCTATACCTTCGTAGTGGGATATACTGGACTTCTTCTTGTACTTCTGCTAGTTCAAGCTACCTCTGTTACTCGGACTCTTCGATTTCCCCACCGTACCCGTGTCGGACACACGACACTTGGACATGGGTATGACACTCGGACACTTCATTTTAAGCTAAAAAAGTACAAAAAATTTAAATATTGCCGAGTCCGACCCTTGGATATGCACCCGTGTCCGACACCCGTACCCGAGTCCGAGTAACATAGCATGCTACTTCTACCACCTTAAGATTCTGGAAGAGTTGGTAACTTAACACCTTTAACCTTGTGGTTATATATAATATGTAATATTTCTTTGATTTTCATATCTAGCTTTTGAGCGGTATTTCTTCGAGATCTGCTTGAGGTCTTATCGGATAGATAGATTGATAAGTCAGTTTGTCTTGTAGCCTGTAGGACACATGAGTTTTTTCATTTTGTTTTGCTAAGTTGTTGAAGAATCACGAGTCTACCATTACTACTAGCAGCAAAGAGGGTTAGCAAGAGTGAATTACTAAATTACTTGGATCTAACGGGGTTAGCAAGAGTGAATTTCTAAATTACTTGGATCTAATGTTTGCCCATGAGTGACTATGTTGGAGACTGGATGCCTAGAAATGACTATGAACACTCCACTCTATTTTTTATTTTTCAAAAAATACATGCAAAAGTTGTAAACATTCCAAGCCAGGTATATTATACTGGACACTTCAAGCACGTCAATCCAGAGTAACATGGGTGAATTTACTTTGGCAAATAAACTAAGTGCACGCAAGGGTGGCAGAGTTTAAAAGTTTTTGCAGGTTTTGGAGTTTCTCAATGTGAACAGCAAAGAGGAATTGAAGGTTATGAATCCTTCTAGTGACCAATCTAAAGCTCCTCGTATGAGGGTGGTGGAGTTGGATATGATCTACAAAGTAGCCTATGCATGATATGCTACTACTATTTTCTTGCTCTATCTTTGTAAATTTTTCCAGCTGCTCCTCAATCTTCTTACAGTTCATGTTGACGTATATGACGAGTCTGAGTTTCCTTGCTTTGTATTCCATCACATCATTGCTTGGCTTTGTTGTAAGAACTTAATAAGGCATCGCTCAACACTAGATATGCTTTTGAGTTTAACATCACTGCTTCCTCGTTATATGTTGGATCCTTTATTAAAAATTCTGCTTCTTTTCACGGCCACTCCAGGTGAAGAATTGGAAATGCCTTCAAAATTTGCTTGAATTTCAACGTTATAGTCATTTAGGCAATTTCACAAACATCTTATATGCATGATCAAAATTTAGGAGAATGACGGAAGAACATTATCATGAAAAAAATATATGGATAATTTGTGTCAAACATATTGTGGGCGCTCTAACAAAAAGATTTTTGGCCTTAAAATTAATTTTCTTTTTCTGCGCCGCAGTAAAATTTAATCACCAAATTTGAGATAGATTTGTGTGGTTCTTCAACGTTTACAAGAATACGAAATCATGAATTGAAAAAGGTAGGAGAGAAAATTATATGGCAGAAACTTTAAATTCATAATAATGCAGTATGTACAAACCAACCTAACCTACGGCTACCTAGTCAATATGGAGTGGATATGTATAATTTGCAAGTTGATGTATAAATTAAATTAATTTAAATGAAAAAAATAAATTTTTAGTTAAGATATTATTAATTATATAATTATAATAATAATTAACTAATCTTAAATAATATAAATAATAAATATGATCGGTTCTCCAAATTTTCTAATAAAGTGATTTTTTATTGAATATATTCCTCTCTCTCTCTCTATATATATATATATGATGTGTTCACTTATTTCCTCTCTCTCTCTCTCTATATATATATATATGATGTGTTCACTTATTTAAATATTTATATTTAAAATAATAAGCCCTATAAACGGTGTATAATAAATAAATACTAGTAGATCATAAATTTATCAAATGGTTTTGGATTCTCAAATTCACGGGTGTCAATAATTAATTATTTTAAAATAATTTAAGAAACTTTACATGCATTAAAAATAAGAATATCTTATCCCGTGGCTTCTAATTTAGTGGCTTCTAACTTAGTGGATACCCACTCGGCCACTCCTCCTTCTAAGTTCTAATAGGAGGTGCAGGGTTCAATTTTCGATGGAAACTTGTGTGTGTGAGTATTTAAATTTCTGAAATTCACTGATATCAAAAAAGAAAAAATTAACTTAAATTATCTACGAACCAAATGAAACTTTTATAAGTTATGATGATCCTTTATTAGGGGTGTTCATGGTTCTAAATCCAATGGTTTGGATAGGTTTTGGTTCTAGAACCAATAAG
>JAUEJK010248648.1:0-10186 GCA_032274865.1 Eryngium alpinum
GGGTACATGATCATTATATTATTACTATTAAGAACATCATATACTAATGATAATATATTTATGGGTTAATTTATTTATAGATAAGATTAAATTTAATATATAAAATTTAATAAAGAATAAATTAAATGAGCTTGTTATTGAGCTTTTTGCCGAGCTTGCTCATGAACTTATAATTGAGCTGTTCACGAACCTTAACAAGCCGAGCTTTTCTTTGCTCAAGCTCGACTCGTTTACTTAACGAGCCTCTAAACGAGCTTCGAGCTCGACTCATTTATTTATCGAACCGAACATAAACGAGCTTTTATCGAACCGAACACCGAGCCGCTCATGAACGACTCGACTCAGGGTGTTGGTAACAAGTGTAGTTCAAATGTTATATGCAAGTCACATATAGCTGTTATATTTGGGGTGTTTGTGTAAGCTGATAAGTCAAAAAAAACACCTCCTAATGTGCTTTTTTTGATGTGTTTTCTCTGGCTTATAAGCCACTTATTAGCTTATACAAAGACCTTCATTATATTTTTTAATTAATATGGATTAGATAGAAACTAAATTAAAAAAATAAATTTAATTGATTTAATTTTTCTTTAAAATTTCAGTTTAACTTCTCAAAATTTTTAAATTTAAATTTAAATCTAATCAATAAAATCCTTCATGTGTGTTAATCTCATGAACAAATATTTAGTAAGGAATAAAAGTAATTTGCTCTCCAATATATTGTTAATCTATTCATAAGAAGAAAAATACACAAAATTGTAAGAAAAAATAATCATATTTCTATAAGTAAACTCCAAACGATTTACATGTTTTTTTTCCCTGAATCTTTTTCATTTCTCTCTAACAAAAGGGGCACTGATTCAAAAGTAATCCTTAAACCTTACAAGGATGCATAATTAAAAATGATTACTTATCATTTTTAGTCACATGTCCGTGAGTCGATATATGTATGTAATGTACTCTCATCAAAGTTGATTATGTTATAAAATAAAGAGTAAAAAGCATTTGTCATATTGTATTTTGACGAATTGAGCATTTATTATACTGTACTTTTCAAATTAGTATTTGTTATACTGTACTTTCGAAACTAGTATTTGTCATACTATACTTTGCCAATAAAATAATAAATATCTTAATTTTAACTCTAAAATTAATTATTATTCAATTAATTATAAATAAAATTATTAATTTTAATAGATTTACTTATATAAATTAATAATAAAGACATATATACCTTATCATTAATGCAGAACCAAGGATAATTAGTCGTTGTTGTCACTTCTTAATTAATATTAAGTATTAGATAATTTAATATTTAAAAATTAAATTTAAATTTTAATTAAATAAAAAGTAATGTCCTACTTAAATATTAACTCTTTTTCTAATAATTCTAATTAAATAAGAAGTAATATCCTACTTAAATATAAAGCATTTCTCTCTTACTTATATTTTATTTTATATATTATTTATGATTACAATTCCTAAATTAATACGTAAATCTTGATACTAATAGTTATATATTAGTTATTAACAGAATCCTAATAATATTATATATATGCTATTTAGTAATTATGGTTAAAATTCCTAAATTAGTATATAAATCCCGATATTAATAGGTATATATTAATTTAAGTGTTATTAATATATATTTTATTAATTAAAATTAATGAATTACGTGAACCGATCGTACCAAGTATGACAAATGCTTAACTCGGCAAAATACAGTATGACAAATACTTTTTACTCTAAAATAAAAGAAGACAGAATGTAAATGGGGAAAAATAATTATACTTCTATATCGTTATTTCTCATAATATTATTATTCCTCATAATAAGGACTATATATAAGTGTATATAAAAAGAAAGAATAACACAAAAAAATATTATTACTAAAAGACCTCTAATTGTATAGGGATAAAGACATCTATATAATAATATTACATAACACTCCCTTTTGGATGTCCATTCATGTAATGCGCATGAATGCTGCCTCATTAAAAATCTTAATAGGAAAATCCAGTGGGAAAACCGTGATAAGGGAAAAAGAGTGCAGCGCGTATTAACTCCCCCTTATAAGAACATCACTTAATATCCTTGAGTTAGCGCAATCCAATTTTGTGAACTAACTTGTCAAATGTAGCAGTCAGAAGTGCCTTAGTAAATAAATCTATTAAATTATCACATGAACGTATCTGTTGGATATCTATATCTCCATTCTTCTGAAGTTCATGAGTGAAGAAAAACTTTGGCGAGGTTTAGTTCTGTCACCCTTGATGTATCATTCTTTAAGCTGTGCAATGCATGCAACATTATCTTCATACAAAACCGTTGGAGCTTCTTTTTCGGAAGATATACCACTGTATTCTCGAATTGACCTTAACTATATATATTCACGAGTCACGACTAGACTCGTGAATGCCAAAATCTCAGCATGATTAGAAGAAGTAGCTACAAGAGTTTGTTTCATCAAACGTCAAAAAATAGCAGTTCCACCATATGTGAATAAATATCTAGTTTGTGATATAGCATTATGAGGATTAGACAAATAACCTGCATTTGTAAAATCAACTAACCTTTCATTGGGCATATTAGTAAAAAATAAACCTTTATCCTTTGTTCTCGAGAACTAGAATCTGCTACTTCTGGTAGCTTAAAACCTTCAGGGAGTTTCTTATAAATATCATTATTAAGTGGGCCATATAGATATGTTGTAGCTACATCCATTAAATATAAATCAAGACCTTCTTTTGTTTCCAGACTAAACAAAAATCTAAAAGTAGTTGCATCCACTATATGAGAGTATGTCTCTGCATAATCAATACCAGGTCTTTGTGAGAATTCTTGTGCAACCAATCTTGCTTTCTATCTCACAATTTCTCCATTTTCATTCATTTTTGCACAAAGACTCATTTATAACCCACTGGCTTAATGTCTTCAGACGTACGGACTATAGATCCAAATACATTTCTCTTTGTTAGAGATTTTAATTCTGCTTCAATTGTTTCTTTCCATTTCTGCCAATCATCTATTTGTCGACATTCTTTAATGGGAATTGTTTCACGATCCTTTTTATCATTCATAATCTCAAGCGCAACATTGCATGCAAATTTATCACCAACGTCAATTTAATTTCAGTTCCATTTCATTCTAGACATTACATAATTTATTGAGATATCTTCATTTCAGGTACCTTTATGTCATCTATTGTTATGTCTAATTTCTCTTCTGGAGATTCCAATGTCTCTTCAGGAGATCATTCCAATGTTATTATTTCCTCGATCTTGCCATCATTATTCTTTGCTCCTTTTCTTTTCTGAGGATTTTTATCTTTGGAGCCTATTGGTCTATCATGGTTCATGCATGTCATAAACTCATTCGCAGCTTGAGTTTGTCCTTCCGGGGCATCAATTTTAACAGGAGCATTCATAGCTGGTATATGTGACATACTCACCCTTTTCAGGTCAGTAAATGCGTCTGACAATTGATTTGCTAATCATTGCAAATGTATTATATTTTGAACTTCTAGTTCACATTTTTAGTACAATGATCAATGTGAGTTAATGATAATTCATTCCAGCTAATTTCCTTTTCTACATCTTTAATTTCTCCCCCTAATGTTGGAAATTTTAACCCATCTGTAGGGGGGCCAAAAATAGGGATCGACCCAATTAGCCTTGGATGGGTACAATTCGGATCGGGATGGATCCAAATTAGGGCGAGGAAGTCCAAATTATAAAAGGGATAAATTTCCTACTAAGTCCAATACGGCAAAGGCCCAATACGTCTAATAATTAGTGAGGAGGTGCGGAAACCCTAATATTAAATAAGGGAATGAATCTGGTAGGTAAATCAGACAATGGTTCATAGTCTTGGGGTGCAAGAAAAGAAGAGATAAAGAGAATTACCAAATATAATAGGATTCTAATTTCTAATAGGGATCTGAAACCCTAATCTACACCTATAAAAAGGGGAATCATTCTTCATAATCAGGTACACAATTTTAGCTCCAATTCAGTAAATATTCGAATCATTCAGATTACTTATTCTTGCACCAGAGTCCCTCCGGTGGGATCACCCCCACCGATTTTTGCAGGTTTTCCGGCGGACGTTCCAGTAGTTCGAGGAGATCCGTTTCAGACCTTTGCGAGAGTCAGGTATACCTTCGTTTAAGACTTTTATTTTTGATCTGTAACATTTGGCTCCGTCTGTGGGAAATAGGACAGAAAGCCATTGATGGAGAAATTTGTGTATGGGAAGCCATTGGGGGGCAATTTGAAGTATAAAGGAAAAAAGCTTGCCGTGGTCAAGGATCAGGAGCCAAAACGTAAAAGTCTTAGATTCAAGATTAATAATGGGAAAGTTTCCCATGATTCTACAACTACTGATATTCCGCCATCACCCAAGAGTTTGCCTCAACATACTTATTCCCAGGTCTGCACCATTGGGTCCAATAGAGACATAGTTAAGGAGATCCCGACAAGAGGAGGTGATCCCGTTCGGGAATAATTGGAGAAGAAGAGTAAAAGACATGAGAGGAGGTTATAGCTACAGGCTGATCTGAAAGCTCTGGATGGAGAACTTGCAGAGGAGGAGAAAGATGAGGCGGATATAATAAGAGGGCGGAAGAAGATGGATCTGCAGATAGAAAAACAAAAAGATCCAAATAGTGGAGCTCTAAATAAAAAACCAATAAAGGATTTGGCGAAACATGAAAGCCATATCCCTTTGGTGGAGAAAGAGGTTGATTATCGAACCAGAAGACAGTGAGGCCAAGATGAGGGAATTTTAATAGAAGCTAGTTAGGTAGGTGCGATGTTGGAGGCGAAGCTGGAGGCTATGATCAACAAGGCTGTTCTAAGTACTTTGAAGAAGAGTGCTGATGGGGAGGTCCATGAGGCGAAGAGTCCCCATATCTTTAAAGCATCAGATGAAGAGGTATCTAACTCCCCCATATATCATGTAGCCAATCCTGATCCCCCATTCGTGGAGAAAATCATGACAGCCAAGATACCCTTTAAAGTTACAATCCCTACGATAAAGAAGTACAGTGGAAGAGGAGATCCTCGAGCACATGTTCGTTCGTTCAATGATGCTTTATTACTCCAGCCAGCAACAAATGCGTCTAGATGCCATGCTTTTCCTGCTACTTTGGAAGGAGAGGCACAACTATGGTATGCAAGGTTACCCTCGCGATCAATATGCTCCTTCTCAGATCTTGTACAAAAGTTTTTTAGCCGATTCACCAGGGATGAGACCCATGCCGGAGATCTGGGACCCCCTTGTATAAAACCTTGAAGCCAGGAACTTCTTTGTGGAAGAGTGAGGATATTTATACGAAGATAGAGGCCTTAACAGAACCAATGACAGTATCCGCTACATCGCAGAAGATAGCCAAATAAAATTCCTCAGGGTTATGGAGTGAAGAGAAGCTCTCTGGCACTCCAGAATTATTACATCTCATTAGCCAATATATCTCGAGGAAGGAACAATCCAAAAATTTTAGTGCACTGAAGAATGGCGAGTGTAGAGCAGAGCCCAAAAGGTCTGGTACAAATTTAATTTTTCCGAAAAAAAAGGACATAACTTACCACACGCTGAATACAACCCGGACTCAAATACTTGAGAAGATTTAAACAAAGTCTTACATCAGATGGCCTCCGGAGATGAGGATTGACCCAACCCTGTTTAACAAGAACCACTACTGTCAATTCCATAGGAGTTATGGCCATGATACAGAGGATTGCTGGAACCTCAAGAATGAGATTGAATTCCTCATATGCAAGGGACGCCTGGGTAAGTATGAAGCATAAAATCTCATAGAAGAGCATAGCCTGGGAAGAGCATTGGACTCAAAGGAAGGATGACACTCTGTTGAACTAATGAAAGAAGAACTGATATCCCAAGAGCCTAACTCGTCGATAGAAATTCAAAGCCCTATGGAGTTCGATCAGCGCACGAGAATTATCAACAAATTAAGGACATGGGGGCATGTCTTATATTTGAGAGAAGGAACTAGAGAAGCTATGAGAAGGGAGAATCGTGCTTCAGAACATATTACTTTCACGAAGAAGGATGAAGTGGAGGCATGGTCTCAGTAATTGGAACCTTTGGTAATAGGGGTACGGGTTGGAAAGCAGTCCCTCGACAGTGTGATGGTAGATGATGGTTCTTCTGATAACATACTTTTTTATAAAGTTTTTAAGTGTCTAGGATACTCAGATGTGCATATGGATCATCATGAAGGATGTCTGGATGGATTCAATGATACCGAAACTCGTGTGGAATGAAGCATACCTTTATCTGTAACTTGGGAGTACCTCCTCACCAGGTAACCAACACTTTAATATTTTTGGTAGTGAAACCCTTTACTTATTGTGATGATTTGATGGGGAGGCCAACCATATATGAGTTCAAAGCTGTACCCTCAACTTATTATGTTAAGATCAAATTTCCTACCGAGAATGGAATTGGAGAAGTTTGGGGCCGACTAAGAAGGAGAACAAGGGATGAAGAAGTCAATGATATGCTAGATGATGGGAAAGTTAATCGGGACAAGAAGAGACAAGGGATGAAGAAGTCAAAGATATGCTAGATTTCCTGATGATTTCAGCATACCAAAGTTACCCCAATATGATGGGAGCGAGGATCCTCTGTCACATCTGCAAGAGATATCTCGGATACTGGTGACCAAGTCTATAACGGAAGATCTCCATTGCAAGATACTACCCCTAAATTTGAAAGGAGCTGCTTATATGTGGTATGAGAGTTTACCAAGAGAGAGTATTTGCCGTTATAAAGAGATGAAGTGCTTGTTCCTTAATGCTTTCAGAGATTATAAGTGGCTCAGTGGTCCAGGAACCCTTCGTCCTCAAAACCAGGAATGTGTTTCCTTTAAAGAGAATGTGTGATTGGAGTCTTCCTTTATGTTATTGATTATGTTATTATTTTAAGAGAAATTGCGCTTAGTTGGACGATTATATACTTCTGATTTTTTGTAAGAGCCAAAGATTCATTCAAATAAAATTAGTTCATTACATTATGAATAAGTGAAAAGTACATTAAAAGCTTTCGCTCATATCTTCATCAGAAGAAGAAGAAGAGTTGTTATAAGGGTCACTGAAATCACTAATATCTATTGAGGGGAGTTATTCTTGAAGAGTTTTGCGGACAGAGTCCCAACAGTCTTTACGCTCTAAGGGGTATCTTCTTTCGGCCGTTCGTCTCTTCCTTTCTTTATATTTGTCGGATCGAAGGAAATCCTGAATGATTCGGGCATCCCTGTTCTTCTTCCTAAGGTGTAGAAGAATTTCATCGTCATGCAGCTTCAAACATTGAAAGTCTAGGGTAACAATTTCTCTCTTAAGGGTGTGAAGCCTTTGTCTTAAATCTGATTCATGTTGGTATAGAATTGTGTTGGCGGCATTCAACCTACTTATATGCTCGAAACCGGCCTGGAGATAGCAATTAGCCTGCAAAATGAAAAATATCAGAAAAAAACATTTATGATGCTGCAAAGTGACTAAAAGGTATATGGTATACATGTCCAATCGCCTTAGAACCCTCTGCTAGGATAAAATTTGAGTTGAGGCCTTCAAAGACATGCTGATCTGCGGGAGTAATGGAATTAGCAGACCATTCTTATGCTAAAGTGGGATTTTTAACTATCGAGTCTTCACTCTGAATACTCCATCTGCTTTGGAATATAGTTCTCTCTGGGGTAGCAGGAGGATTTGCAATAACATTAGAAGAAGAACCACCTTCACCAAAGAATAAACATTTCTTCTGCCTAAGAGTTCTCTTTGATTCACGAGGACGGGGATTATCTGCTTTATCCTTTCTTTTATGGAGCAAGGCTTTAGCATAAACAGTAGCTGCAAAGAAAAGTGAAGCTTAGGTATAATAGTATGTATGATAACTTTGAAAGATATAAGTAGAAAGTAATACCAGCAGGTGACAGGTGACTAAGGCCTAGGTTTTAAAGGTTTTCCTCCCACATTATTGACATATAGTGAATGGATTCGCCATCATCTTGAAGCAACTTGATAGCTTCATCTTCCTTGTCCGAGAGTTGGAGACGTTTGATGTCAATTTCATATGCAGTACCAAATTCGGTTCTAAATAAGGTTTCCCAGCTTCCGGTCCTCCATCAAATGAAGAAGTATTCATCTTTCCAATCTTTAATAGAGTCATGCATGGATGCAGTTGAGAAGACAGGCTTGGTTCTACACCTGTGTTGAATGGTAACCCATCCCTCATGAGGAGTGGATCAATTCTTGAATATGAAAATCTTTCTGAAAATGTTTATGGCAGGCTCGACACTTTTGATCTTGCATCGGCCTAGGAAGGTGTGAATGGTCTTATAACCATTCGGGTGAAGTTGAGCAGGACTAATTCGTGTTTCTGCCAGAATGCGGGTGGTGAAAGAGTTAGGAGGTATTCTAAAGCTGTAGAGAAGGGATTCTTTGAAAATACACAGGTGTCCACTCCAGGAGCAGGGATGATCTGAGGATGTAGGCATTATTGCTTCGTAATCTCCATTGATATCGAAAGCCAAGGCAAGGTATTTAACTTCGTCTGAAGTAAGACCACTGGGATAATTGTGAGCATCCAGATGGATGGTGCTAGGGAATTCAGAGCTCCGCTCACTAACTAAGTCCTTCAGGGATACAAGGTTCAAGGAAGGACTATAGGCCATTGTTGGTAAGAAGCTGATGAGAAGATTGTGGTAGAGAGAAGTTAGAAAGGGATTAGAGGAGTTGAGAATGAAAGAATCCTCATCCCAGGGGGAGTTATATAGAGATAAAAGTGAGGTGACATGAGAAGACGTGCCGCTTTGATTATTTAAAATGTTAATTGTCCCGTACAAATATAAACCCTAAACCAACACGGCTAGGTAATTGAGGGCTCTTAGGCGCATGCGCCTAGGGGAAGCTCTCATTTATTCCTTACACCGCCAAGGTGGGGATAAAATGGGATCCTAGCCAAAGTAAGTCTATCAGTATAATCAGGTTCCAGTGAACCACAAAATACGCTCACCTCTTGAGTGTACCACGCCAAGAAGGGAGAAGTAAGGGTTCATAGACGTAGACTGTCTAGGGGGATCCTTATTATAACCTTAAACCACCAAGGTTGGGTGGCGAAAAACTTCTAGGCGCATGCGTCCAGGGGTATTCTTAGGCTCTGGTGAGCCACAAAACTAAATGGATAGTAGCTCCTCTGGTTAAGGAGGCTTCATGGATATCGAAATATGCTCACCTCTTGGGTGTACCATGTCAGGAAGGGAGAAGTGAGGGTTTCTAGGCGTCCAAAAGTCTAGGAGAACTCCTAAATTGTTCATTAAACCGCCAAGATAGGGGATGACATAACTCTTAGGCGCCTAGTGCCTAGGGAGTGGGTTAAAATCATTTAAAACACGCTAAGGTGTTGAAGAAATCATCTCCTAGGCGCCAAATGGGCTATGAGAGTGCTTCAAACCACGTTGATCCACTAAGGTAATATCTAGAATGTCTCCTAGGCGCATGGCGCCTAGGGAGATGGGTATAGGCAAGGTAAAAACGCCAAGGTAGTTCCCTATGAATCTTCTAGGCGTTTAAAGGTCTAGGATAATGGTTAAGGACATGTCAAAAACACCAAGTAGGGAGTAAATGGTACCTCCTAGGCGCTAGGAGCCTAGAAGGATGTTGTGGGAGCTTATTTATCCACCAAGGGTGATGGAAATGGATCTCCTAGGCGCTAGGCGCCTAGGGAAGGGTTTAGAAGACTTAAAAAACCACCAAGAAGGGTTGAAGGAGTACTCCTAGGCGCCAAAGGTCTAGGAGGTAGTTTTAAGGACCCTAAAAAATATCAAGGAGGGAAGGGGAGGAGCTCCTAGGCGCCACATGCCTAGGAGGATATTTACAAACTCCTTAAAGCCGCCAAGGTGGCTAGGAGAGAGTCTCCTAGGCGCCTAGCGCCTAAGAGGATGTTGGGGACATGGAAAAAATGTCAACCATGCTTTCTTTGTATCTCCTAGGCGCCAGAGCCTAGGAGAATGAGGATGAAAAATTTCTGTAAAGGCCCAATTTTTGGTACGAAACGACTTGTATTTTCAGGGGATAAATCATCCCAAAAATTAGGGGGCAAATGTAGGGGGCCCAAAAATAGGGATCGACCCAATTAGCCCTGGATGGGTACAATTCGGATCGGGCTG
>JAUEJK010248759.1:0-10185 GCA_032274865.1 Eryngium alpinum
TTAACACTTCAGATTCTTTCTTTTAAATCGATTTATCATTAGATTCCTTAATCCTTCCATTCTCCTTACTTACAGACTTGATACTAGCAAGCAAATCATAGATTACTTGATGATTCAAGCCTTACAACTTGCAGTGGCGGATCTAGGATGCCTCTGGTCCAAAAAATAAATAAATAATTTAAAATTTAATATATTATCATTTTAATATTAATATATATATATATAAGTTTTTAAAGTAACATTTTCCTGTTTTTCATGTCCTGAAATCTATACATAATTGTTTCATTATCAATAGTCTCAAAAATATCTCTTTCAATATAAGTTACTAGACAATCATTTAACCAAGTATCCCAATTTTGTTCTGAAGCACAATTTTGATGAGATTCATAGCAGAGAAAGTTCTTTCAACCATTGCGGTTGCAACCGGCAAAACCAGCGCCAACTTTACCAACTTATAAACTAAAGGAAATTCAATATCCTTCTGTTTCTGAACCATCTTTTGAGCAAGATTGGCAACTCCTTTTAGATTTTTTAAATCTTCGTTACTTTGCATATCCATAACGTAATTGTCTAGTTGATCATCAAGTGCCAATGGATGTGCATTATCAAACTCCGAAGGATAAAATTTATCAAATTGAATTAACAATGTTTGTCAAAAGCAGAGAAAGAATGACGAGGATCAAGGCAAGCCATACAAGTAAGTAATTCAACATTAACATTATCGAATCGATCATTCATCTCATCAATCTGATAATCCACAACCGTCTTAAGTAGATAGACTTTATAGTAATATTTATGTGTTGTATTCCCTCCTGTACGCCGAGATCTTCCACGTGGTATAAACAAGGAATCCATTTCCGGAACATCAATATCATAGTGTCCATAAAAATTAGAAACTTGTGCCAATAAGTTATCACCATCATCGTTTCTTAATTCTTGCAGTCTTCTATTGGCAACTTGAACTAAACTCATAGCATTATGAAGGTCTTGATCTTTTCTTTGTATAGCTTGTGACAAATCATTTGTATTTCCTAAAACCTTCTTCATCAAGTTTAATAGAAATATAAACTCATAATCATTTATCACTTCAAGTCTTCAACAAGTCTACTTATTTCACGTTTAATGTCCGAGAAAATTGGCAAGGCTTTCATTGTCTCAAGAACATCAATTGTGGGAGAAAATAAAGAAATAATACTAATAATTGTGCATAATGTGATCCCCAACGTGTATCTCCCGGTCGTTTCAAAGTTAAAAGCTTGCAGCAAAATGAGCCTAACACATTCAATCAATGCATTTAAACAAACTATGTAAGCCTAACACATTCAATCAATGCATTTAAACAAACTATGTAATCAACTTTGGCTTGAGTTAAAATCCCTTGCATCATGATATCAATGTGTTGCTTTTGCTTCATTAAATCATCATAAGCTTTCAAACTTTGTTATGAATACTATTCTGATCATCCATATGCATATTAAAATTTTCATTTTTCTTCCAATTTTTAAACCCTTATCAACAAATGCATCATGTCCCCCTCTATGATCATTATGTTCGGTATAGAAGAGATAACAACATAAGCAATAGGCCGCATATTTCTTTTCTCTATATTCCAACCAACGCTCAAAGTCAGTATACCATTCTGGATTGAACTTACGTGGTTTTAAAAAAAAGTAACTGGAAACTTCGTTACTTTTGGTTGACAAGCCCCTTTGGCTAAATATGCTCTCCGAAGTTGTTCTCTTTCAGTAGCATCACCAGTAATTGTAGAAAATTATTTTCTTACACCCGGATCAGCCTCTATAACTTCTCCAAATTCATTTTGATTAAATTGTTCATCTTGTGGAACATTAATGGGCTCCAGGTTCTCTATTTCCGTAACATTAGAAGTAATATTAACATTATGGTTAGTTGCATCCCTAGAAACACTAGAAGACTCCTCATTTTTATAAGATATAGATTCCGTTCGAAGACACTTAGTTTTTGTCACAAACATATCCAATTTAGACCTAATAAATATAGACAAATACATGACATTAATCATATAAATAAAGAAAATCATATATAAATTATATTTAAATTTAATTCAAATCAGATTATATTAATTTATTAAGGCTCAACAACAAATAAAAATTTAACTACAAATGGCAATTAGGTAGTAAACAAGCATATTTTCATTCAAAAGAGAAATAATATATGGTATTAGACATACCTCATATTTGTAGACCTGTAGTAGTTATAGTCAGAAAGCTCCAAATTTCTAACAACGAAATCGAATTATTCTTTTTGATTTCCATTTAATTTTGAACCCTAGTTTTCAAATTCAAAAATTTTAAAGCATTTTAATAAATTAGTCCAGCAAGAAATAACAAAACAAAGTGAAAAGGATTTAAATATAAGAAATTACTTACTTAAATTTGAAAGGAGTTGAGAGAACTTGAGAGAAAGAAAGAGAGAAACCAGCTGCTCTGCTGCTGTGTTGCTGCCGATAACTGGGTTTTGTGATATTTTCTTAGTTCCCAATTTTCAATATTTTATTTATTTAATTTATTAAACTTATTGGATTGGGTTATGGGTCTGGTGTCCAGCACTCAATTCTTCTATTTGGGCTCCCAATAGATATCACAACAACAACAACAAATACAGTTAGTCCCACAGGAGTAGGGTCTGGAGAGGGTTAGATGTACGCAGTCTTACCCCTATTCGTAAGAATAGAGAGGCTGTTTCCGTAAGGACCCCCGGCCAAGAGCATGACAAAGCAGAGAAAAAAAGCAGGAAACCAAACAAGTGCATGAAAAGTTGCAGGTAAAAAATTATATTTATGTAATTCCTAGTATTTATAGATAAATTTAAAAAATTAAGGAGAGTCATGCCCTTCGAGCCGAGCCGGATTCGTGATAAATAAGATCAAGGTCGAGCTTTTTTTACGAGCCGAGCTCAATTTATATACGAGCTCAAATGTAGTGTTCGAGCTCGACTCATCACGAGCTCGAGTCGAGCTTGAGCTTGCGCAAGCTTCTCGAGCTGAATCGAGCTCGAGAAAATAATAATATTTTAAATATATTTTCTAAAATATATATTTTTATATTAAAATATAATTTAAAATAAAAAATATATAATTATAATTAAATTATATATATTAATTATTAAAATATATTTTTTATTTTATTAAAAAATAATTTTTATTTTTTTATATTTAAATAATTATTAAAAAATATAAATTATTATAAACAAGCTCGAGCCGAGCACGAGCTTAATCGAGTCGAGCTTGTCGAACTCGAGATTTTACTCGGTTCGTTAAGTTATTGAGCTCAAAAGTATTGTTAGAGCTCGAGCTCGTCACGAGCTCGAACCGAGCCGAACCCAAATAACGAGCTCGAGAGCCGCTCGACTCGAGTTACAGCCCTACTTGTACTACTTCGTGAACTTTCAGATCGTGTGGCCATCATGCCAATCGTCAATCTCTGTTCTCAATTATGCGATGTTCTCCTTGATGTTTTCATGATATACTTTTGTAGTAATACACATCTTTCTCGTTTGTTTGTTGGTTTTACTAAATTATTGATGCTCTGTAAAATTTAATAATAAATATTTAAATGAATATATTATAAAATAATATTAAAATTCAAATTTCATTTCTTACTCTTAATAACTAATTTGTATGAACTTTTAAAAGTTTAATAAACAAAACTATACAGTATAATGTGAAATTCGAATTTGCACTCTTTGTTAATTGGTGATAATCAATTTATATTTTTATCAAAATTAAATTGTGTGTAATACAGTGTCTTAAGTCTAAAATTCTGATTCATAATAGATGATAGCCAATATAACTTTTTTAATAATAAATAAATTCTTTAAAGTTTATAATAAATAAATTTTATACAATTTAATATTGAAATTTAAGATTCTATTTTGTTTTTGAGTGATAGTTAATTTTTACTTTTACAGAAAATAAAAAAAATCGTACATATTAATATCCAAAATTTATCTTTTCTATATATACAAACACAATATTCGATATTATATATGTATATATATTAAAATAAATAAATACAACATACTATTAAAATTAAAAATTAATATATTAGTAATAAAATTGAAATACGTGTATAATGTATGAATAATTAATAACTACTTATATAAATAAATTATGGTCAAGAAAATTTGCAAATGGGTGAATGCAAGTTTATCCAACTTTTAAAACTTTCAAGAACAAGTGTTGTTCTTGTTCAACAAGTGTGTGTAAGGTGTAGTGATTCAAACTGATAAAGTAGAATATAAACACAAGAACACATGCGATATATCAACAATACAATGTTATATTGAAGATGATATGTTTTAACCTTTTCAAGGCTTCGTGAACTCTCCAAGATTGGAGCTGCAAAGTAATACACTCAGTTTATAGAAAATATCTCTCTATGAATGTAAAACTTACAAAGAAAGATAATATTTGAAAACTAAACATAGCTAAAACTTTGCTAAAAAAGAATGAGACAAATGATGCAGAAACTGAACATTTCCGAATTTGGTAATTGGACTGTTTTGTTAGCATCTGACATCTGTTGACCTCCTCGGTCCCAAACAAAAGCAGTTATGAGTTTTGTCTTATTCTGCCAGAATCCAGATTTCACAATCTTTCTTTTAGGTTGACTATATGAATGTAGTTTCCAATGAATGAGCATGACAACTTCTTCCATCTTTCCTTGCAATTATCTTTAGTCAACATCAACTCTATTCCAATGCAGATTTTTATCTTGTAATGAGTCTCGACAAGAACTACATCCAGATATAAGGGACTGCTCTTCAAGACCTCAGCTGAAGGCTAGGGCTTTCACTGGATATGCAGTTCTTATGACAAGCCTAACATAATAACTAAAGACTGAAATAAAACCCCTTGACTGTAACCTGTACAATGATTATTAAAAGTGTAACAGCCAAGTATAAGGCTATCTCAACTCATTGCAGTATTGACATGCAGTGACATGAGATTACTTACTTATTCTATAAGCTATACAAGACTATCTGTGCAAGTGTAAAATGTATGTTACACTTCTATTAACCTATACAAGTGTAGTGCAGTGCTTTTGGTTAATCATCTTTGGTTTTCCTAACAATTATGTATAACATAATCTTAAAATTAAACTTTCATTTTTTTACTCCGTAATAATTAATATTTTTTTTTAATTAAATAAATAAATTACATAAAACGTAATGCTAAAATCTGAAATTCCTCTCTTTTAACATGTGATACTTAATTTAAAAATATATATATATATAAAATACATAATAGAATATTAAAATTTAATTTTTTATAAAAATAATAATAAATTAAACATTTATAGTATAGTGATATTGATGATAATAAACAACAATAACAACGATGATGATGATGATGATGATGATGATAAAATATTTATAAATTAAAATAAATATTATAAATTATAATTAAATTTACTTATAATAGATATACACAATTTATCTATACTGTAACAGTTGAAGTCCTATTAAAATCTCTCCTTTTACCATTCGGATCCAACCACCCTTTTACCATTAGACAAAGAAACCAATTTTCAAGTATCATTTAAGTGTTGCCAACTCTTGGCTTATAGCTTGAATCAATCTATGATCAAGGACTGCTTCGGCATAAGTAGTTCACTATGATCATGAATGATTTTGGTTAAGGCTGTTAAAAAATTTGAGATGGAATATAATGTTACAAATTATATTTAACTGAATTTAAAGGATAATTAATTAAAATAACAAAAGAAGATAATAAAGAAATATATAATAGAAGATTTAGCAACTCAGATGATCTTTTATCCAAATTGGTTACAATTTACGTCTTATAATTACCTAACGGGTATTTGAAAACTGAAACATTTGAAGAATATGGGTTTTGAACAATCTAAGGTAGTTTGATGGAGAACTATTTTGTGGAAGAGAAATGGACATTATTGGAGTTATATTAGCTAGCTGATGTCATTTTACAAGTATATGCCGGATCATAATTCCATGCGTATTTTTTAGTTGTATGTAATTAGTTGGTAAAAGGAATGTTTTCTTTGAAATATGTAAAAAGATATTCCAGAAGTTAGAAAGATTAGCTCTTCCAGTTGTATACAAAATAGCAGAAACCTTTTCTCTGTATATTTCATAAATATCAACAGAAATGAATACTTAAGCTTGGGTATGTGCAATGACTATTCCTTATTTCTTTTGGTTAATGGCAAGTCTTTCATTGCAGCATTGATTTATGTCGATGATATCCTAATTACTGGTAATGATGCCTTTGCTATATCTCATTTAAAAAATATTCTTCATCATGAGTTCAATATTAAAGATCTTGGACTGGTAAAACCGATGTTGGTCTGTTTATTAATCAACAGAAATTTATTGTTGATATTTTAGAAGAAGTAGGTTTAAGTGATTGCAAACCTCTTTCTCTTCCTGTTGATTTCACTATTAAACTTTCCAAATATGAAGGTGAACTGTTGGATAGTCCCAGTCTTTACAGGAAGTTTATTGGCAAACTTTTATACTTAACCAACACTGGGCCAGACATAGTCTTCATTGTTCATCATCTAAGTCAATTCTTACAAGCACCTAGAGTACCTTATATCTTGGAAGTTCAAAGATCTTGAGGTATCTTGAGCCTAAAATACATCAAGGTTTGTATTATCCAGTTGGCTCTTCTTTGGAGTTACAAGTTTTCTGTGATAGTGATTGGGGTTCCTGTAATGACACATGTTACGGATCAAAATAATACAATGAAATAAAGCGTACCTAGACGTACGAATCCCCAAAAGATGAGTTCTTTGTTCTCCTCGAGCGATCGCTGGTAAACCTGCAAAAATCGGTGCGGGGTGGTCCCATCGGAAGGACTCGGGTGCAAGAATGAGTAACGGTCGAATATGTGTATTTTCTGAGTTGGAGCTGGAATTGCATCCCTGATTATGAGAATTTATCCCCTTTATATAGGAGTAGATTAGGATTTTAGATCCCTAATAAGAATCAGAACTCTATTCTAATGGTGATTATCTTTACCTTATCTCTTCTTTCTTGCCACCCAAGATTAGAGTTTTCTTAGAAATCATTACTCGATTTACCTATAAGATTCACTTCCTTATTAATAATTACCTAGATTCATTCTAAGGTTTCTGCACCTCCTTAATAAGTCCTGCCGTTTTGGGCATTTGCCGTGTCGGGCTTATTCTTACTCGAATTCTATTCCGATTCGGGTAGTTTTATTCTGTTTGGATCCGGGTCGTGCCTACTTGGGCCTTAATATTCTGAACCCTATTTTGGGCTACTACAACACCTCTCAAAAGTGTTACTGGTTTTTGTATCATACTTGGCTCATCTATCATTAGTTGGAAAGCTCAGAAACAAAAAGTGGTTAATAGATCAACTGCTGAAGCTGAATTGAGAGCTATAACAGATACCATTTGTGAACTCTTTTGGTTAAAGTTGCTTACTTGCTTTTACAAGAACTGCAGGCTCCACAACATTCCTCAATTAATCTCTATTGTGATAATCAAGTTACTCTTGATATTGCTTAATATCCTATGTTTCATTCTAAGACCAAGCACTTTGTCCTTGATTGTCATTTTGTTAGACAACATATTCAGTTTGTAGTGATTGCTTTGTCACACGTTTCAAGTTCTTCTCAGCTGGCTGACATCTTAACTAAAGGCTTATGCAGAAAAGCTCATTAGCATATTCTGAAGAAGTTGAATGTCTCACAGCCACATTCAACTTAAGGGGGGAGTATTGGAATTATATTAGCTACATGATATCATCATTATTCCATGTGCGCTTTTACAGCTGTATGTCATTAGTTGGTAAAAGGAATTTGTTCTTTGAAATGTATAAAAGATATTCAGGAAGTTAGATAGATTAGCTCTTTCAGTTGTATACAAAATAGTAGAAACCTTTTCTCTGTAAATTGCTTGAATATTAATGGTGATTTCATTTCTTGAACTTCTTTTATTTTAGATTCGTATTACATAAATCAAGATACATGACATTAACAAAGCTTTTTTCATTTGTAACAGGCACAACTTCAAGTGGTTGAAAAACACACTATAATGTACTGCTATCCAGTCCAGTTAACTCTACAACTGTTGTTTCATAGGAAAAATCTCCTAATGAAAAATAATATGTCTGGATATATGAACTTTTTTTGTGATATGATCAAGAACCTTATATCCTTTTTTATGCAAAAGATAACCGAGAAAATGCTAAAATAAATAGGTCTTAGAACTAGTTTATCTGAACAATGTTGGAACATAAAAGGTTGACATCCACACACCTTAAGGTGATCATTAGAGGGAGCCTTTTGATACAAAACCTTAAAAAGACTGACATTATTCAAAACAGAAGATAATAATCTATTGATTATATAAGTGGCAGCAAGTATGTTAGGTTTGCTTGAGTTATATGTAGATGATGATGTCCTTAGTAGCATTCTAAAGAAGAGTTTACACTTGTATAGTTTCATTAAACTCAGAGAATAAGGACCTTGTTACTCAATAGTAAACAAGTGTCAAGTTGTAATTAGAATGCTAAGAATAAAGTAGTTTTGAGTTCTTTGATATCAAGACTACAAGTCAGAAGAATTTGGAAGCCCTAATAGGCATCAGGGGTTGAAGGGATCAAGGTTCAAAGATCATACAGGGAAGTATGGATTAATTTATTCCGGACGAGATTAAACTTCAGGGGTTAAAGCTTCATGCGGGGATAAAGTAGACAAGCATCAGGGGAACAAGAGAACAGTAAATGAAGATGCCATTTATCTTTTGGCTTGGAAAGGAAGCCATATTTTTCTGTTACTGGAGTGTCAAAGACTGCTGGAGAACATGTGGTCCATACTACACGTGGCAAATGATTGCTGGGACAAATTTGGAAAGACAAGAAAGGAGTGCAGTCTGTCATTATTATTATGGTCCACACCATAAGGGGATTTCACACCTTCAGGGATTTTGCAGATGTACCTTTCTTTTCTTATAAATAGCCATTATGTAGGTCTTTCTCTATAATTCTTTTGCTATCCTTGTATTGCATTGAGAGTATTTTACAGAGAGAGAATTGTAGCTCTTATTTTTTGAGAGATTTCTAATTACTTAGCAAGAGTATAGCTCAGATCTGTAATAGTTTTGAGATTGTTTTTTCTTGCTTTGTAATTTGAGAGAAGCTCCATCGATCTGGAGATTTTGTAGCTGAGAAAGCAAGTTTTCTTATCTCAGAGAAAACCCTTCAAAGTATTAATGGAAGTTATACTTTGATAATTATTTTGTCTTGTATTTTACTTTCTATTTGTTACATTCAGAAGTTAGATTGTTTGTGTTTGCAATTTAAGTTTAAATTTTCAAAAGTTTGGTTTAGTTTTGTATTCACCCCCTGTACAAAACTATTCTAGACTTATTATTGAATAATAACAATTGGTATTAGAGCAGTCTAGCTAGTGTAAAAGCTTGAAAAGATCTTTGTGATGTCTGTTAACACAAACAAAGTTCCTTTCCTTGAGAAGGGTAAGTACTTCTTCTGGAAACAGAGAATGCTTATTCACCTCCAATCTATTGATGATGATTATTTGCACTATCTAGAAAATGGGCCTGAAGTGCCTATGAAGCTTGTTTTGGAACAAGTTGTTGATGGAAGGACTATTCCTCAACATCTCACTAAGAAGTCCAAAGATGAGTTCACTAATGAAGAGAATGAGAAAGTGAGAAAGGATAAAAGATAATTGCTATTCTCTATAAGGGACTTGATGATGACATGCTCAATAATGTTCTAAATCTCAAAACTGCTAAATAAGTTTGGGATACTATTGAGGTCATCTGTGATAGGACTGCTGCAGTGAGGGAAAACAAACTCCAGATGCTTATTCAAATTTATGAATGGTTTCTTCCGTAAGCCTGGTGAAACTCTTAGTGAGATCTTCAACAGATTCAATAGGTTGATCAATGATTTGAAGGCTCATGGAAGAGAATATGAGAAGAAGGATATCAACAACAAGTTCATGAGAGCTTTGCCATCAAATTGGGAATCAAATATCTTAGCTATCACAGAAGGTAGAGATATTAAAACCATGACTCTTGAAGACTTATTTGGTAATCTCCAAACTCATGACATGGAGATGAAGCAGAAGCAAGAGATGATGAGTGATACCAAGAAAATCAAGTC
>JAUEJK010248866.1:0-16508 GCA_032274865.1 Eryngium alpinum
AAATTATAACAAATTGAATTTTTATAATAAAAGATTATAAATAAATATATTGATGAAATTTATTAATTAAATAAGAATTTATTAATTTAAACAAAATATTATTTTTAAAATTTTAAAACTATTAATTTATTAAATATTAGTTTAAAAAATTATTATATAATATTTTTATAATATTTATAAATATTAATTTTTATTATGAGAATAATATTCAGAGAGGGTAAGATGTACTCTATTTCATCAATTTCGATCCAAAAAAAATGTATCACATTAATAGGTATTACTAATTTATTACATATCAATATTAAATGTTAAATTTATAAATTAAAATATATTATCTATAATAATAATCATATTTATAAAATTTAGTAATAATATTTAGAAAAGTCCGTGCAATTGCACGGGCCAAATAACTAGTTCAATATAGAAGTAACAAAAGTAATAAGATCAAATATAATAAAATTAATTTGAATTTAAATATAAATTTATTTTATTTAAACTATTTATATTAGTTTCAAGATAATAGACTCAACTATCTTTTATTGGGGTAGAAAATAAATAAAATTAATATTTAAAAATATTAAATAAAATAAATTGAAACTGGAAAAAAATAAATTATATTAATTTTACTTAAATTTTAATTTTATATTTATTGTCATATGTTATTATCTTTTAGAATGAATATTAAATTTATATGTATTTTATAAATCTTGTTAGAAGAAAAATATAATAATATGTAAAATGAACAGATTGGTTTATTAGACCTGTCAAGAGTTAACTAAAATTTAACCTACTTTAATTATATTAAATTAGATCGGATGAATATTTTTTTTGAATTTAAGTTAGATTAAATCTTGAAAATATAAAATTTAATTTTAACTAATAAATCTAATTTATATTAAAAATATAGTTAATTGATTATATATTAGTTTTAGGTTTAGTGGTAATTACTCTAATTTTGCATCCCCAGAAAGTGCAAAATATTTTTTAGTTATTTTCTAAACTGCTACTATTGCATATGTTATTAATATAAATAATAGTATTTTAAGTTTAATTAACTTAATTATATATAAGATAATATTTTTACATAATATAAATTATTATTTAAAGTAAAAGAAATTCTAAAAAGTTATAAAAAAAAATATAGGTTGACTCGGATTGAACTTGGAGTTATATAAGTTCGACCCATATTTGACCTATATTTAAAATAAATCATATAGGTTGGTAAATTTTTGACCTATTACTTATATTTTAAAATATAATCTCAATCTAAACTTACTTTTTGTCACCCCTTGGATTTATCCTTTCCAAAGTCTACACTTCAAAGTCAAACACTCATTTTACAAGATATTACTCCTTAAACTATTTGAATGCAAAACTTACAAAAAAAAAAGAAAGAAAACACTTAGAAATCATACATAGCTACAAACAATCTTAAACTGACAGTGAGACAATAAAGTAGCGGAAACTACAACTTTTTAAATCTGGTAACTGTGCATTTTTGTTGGCATCTGTTGACTTATGTGATCCCAAACAAAAGCAGCTTCAGATTTGTTTTGTTCTACCATATTTGATGATATTCAAAGTACTTTATCTCCAAGTCAAGTATGAAGCTTCTAATCTCTTGTAAAAATCATTTGAGCTTTGCAGATGATTTGATTCTGATTAGCCATGGAGACAATAATTCAATCAGGTTCTTATTGAAAGCAATATCTGACTTCTCCTCTTGGTCAGGGTTGTGTCCTAATGCAGCGAAGTCCTGCTGCTACTTCTCCAATGTCGATCCGAATGTGATTCAATCCACTGTGGTTTCCTCCGGCTTTGCAATAGGGAAACTACCTGTTAGGCTCCTGGGAATTCCTCTTATTACTAAACGCCTCACTATGGCGGATTGTGGTCCTCTTGTAAGTAAGTATTACTCTAGAATTTTCTGTTGGACTAATCAGTTTCTATATCAGGCAGGTAGATTGCAGCTGCTACGCTCAGTTTTATTTAATATACAAACTTATTGGAGCTCTTACCTAGCTCTACCTATTTGCATCATTTCTTTGGACCGGTAAACCTTCGGCCTCTTACGGTTTCAAGGTGGCTTGGCGTGATTTGTATGCCCCAAAAACAGAGGGGGGCTTGCGTTAATTAACTTGGCAGATTGGAATAAGGCTGCACATTTTTCAGATTGCTACAACCTCAGACCACTTCTTTATGGGTGACTTGGGTAAAGCTAAACCTTTTTCGATCCAAACCTTTCTGGACTAGGATCATACCAGCTAGCTGCTCTTATATTCTGAAGCGGATTTTTCTACTGTGTCCTCTAACAAAGCAGTTTGTCTACTACAAGATACGTAATGGGAGGAACACTCTCTTTTGGCACGACCCTTGGTGCAATGGATCTTCTCTTCTCATCATTATCGAAAATGATGGCACTTCCTTCACAAATATAGCCTCTTTGGCGCCAGTTTCCGATATCATTTCTCAAGGCTCTTGGCATATTCCATCCTTATCACATCACTATAGTTATGTTCTCAGAGACATGGTCTGCTCTTTCTCCCTTTGGGGGGCTTCCTCAGATAGGATATTATGGGACGACTCTTATATTCAATCCCCAAAAGTGACTTTGTTCTGGAACTCAATTCATAGAAGATTCCCTCTGGTGACCTGGGTGTCAGTTATGCACTACAACTTTTCTTTCCTAAGGTACTCGTTCACAACTTGGATGGCTATAAAAGGCAAGTTGTCAACCAAGGACCGGATAATTTATGCTAATATTAAGGTTGACAGTATGTGTATGCTGTGCAGAAGAGAATCAGAGACGCATACTCACCTCTTCGCCAGTTGCAGCTACTCTACGACAGTTTATAGATTCTTTCGTGGCATTCTCCCATCATCTGACTGGAGCTCCAATCTGGACTGGTGCTTGAGCAGACCCATAAAATGTTTGAAAGGAAGCTGAGCAAACTAGCTTTCACCGCCATCACTTACCATGTATGGAAGGAGCAAAATAGCAGAACTTTTAATACATTTGCTTGCAGTGAGCTAGATCTGTCCAACAGAATCAAACAAGTGCTTAGGGACATAGTGCTTCCAAAAGGAAATTGCAAAGACATTTGTAAGGGGACCCATCCTTTTTAAGTTTTTTGTACTAATTAACATTGATGTAGTATTTCCATTTATCTGGTCATATAAAGGTTTGTCTTTGTTGCTAGTCCCCGGCTTGTGAGGCAGCTTCTCGGGGTATGCCCCATTATCTTTGTATCTTTTTGTCTCCTCGTTTTATATAAATTCTAATTTAGCAAAAAAATAAAAACTTTAGAATTTGTCCTGATGCGATTTTTATTTTATAGCGAATTTGAAACAAGAAATTGCATACAGGCAAAAGAACTGCGTCCAAACCAAACACCATAAGCTAATGCTTTCAATGCATATACAGTTCTTCTGTGACAAGCCTAACTTACTGACTAAAGGTTAAGTAATATTATTAACCGCCACCTGTACAATACTTATTAAAGGTGCATCAGTTTATAATGTTTAGAATAAAACAATGTCTTATGAGATTGTAGAAGGGGGAGTTGAATACAATCTCATAACTTTTTCAAATTTTGAACTCTTTTGGAAAATCTTTTCGATATAATTACTTAAGAAGCATAAACAACAAAGATAATCACATAACATAAAATGCAATGATACATAGAAGTTTATCAACAATATTTGTGAAAATATTATTAAAGATTTTCCTTTCTCAAGGCAACAAGGCAACAAGGTAACCTCACCAAATTAATGGTGCTTCGAAGATTCACACTCTCAGATACAAGAAATATCTCTCTCGCTCTCTCTCTCTCTCTCTCTCTCTCTCTCTCTCTCTCTCTCTCTCTCTCTCTCTCTCTCTCTCTCTCTCTCTCTCTCTAAGAATGCAAAAGATAACTTGCAAATAAAAACTAGAAATAATACTAATACAACTTCTATTCTAAAACTGGAAAGACAATAAAGTGAAGTTTTGACTATCCACTTCCAAATCAGGAAACTATCACTGGCAGTGGAACACTTCTTCAGTTTCCAAATCCGTCTTTCTAAACCTGGTGATCTTTAGCTAGATCTGACTTTTATTTTCTTACTCCAGACTTTGGAACTCAGCAGTTGCATTAATTTTTCTTGTCTCCATGTTAACCAAGCAGTCAACCGTCACTTTCATTTGTAAGCTTTTAGCAGAAAGCAAACCTTGGAAGTATATGGCAGTGCTTCGAGTATAGAATTTGAATTCTATCCATCATCAACTCCCTATTGATCCACTTATTATACCTATCCACCAATTTTACTTGAATGTGAACTAACCATCTCCTGCTAGTACAAAAGTAAAGCGATCCACTGCCTATACAATTTTATTACTATCGGTGGATCACTTACAAAACTTATCTTATCCACTTCCAATACATTTATTCTATACTATGGCAGTGGACAAAATACTAACAATTTATTTTTTGTATCTGAAAACTATACAAGTGTAAATCTATAGCAGCAGTGTATAAACTATAAACATACATCAGGGTTTAGGCATCATCATCATTTATTTTTCTAACAATCTGTCCCTATTTATGCTTTGAAGGTCAAGGCATAAATCAAGGTTTAATGATGATATCAAAACCCAATAACAAATAAATGAATGATTATCTTTTGAAATATAATATCTTTTATAAAGTAAAGACTGTTTAATTGAAAAAACTGTACAGAATTTATAAGAGTTTACTGGTCATTGATTTTTGTGTCTTCAAGAACAAAAAATCTCTAAGACTTAGATTTGTCCATTGCCTCCTTAATCTTTCTTCTTCAGTTAGATTTTCTCCACCAAGATAAATATCACTCCATTCAGTGAATTCCTCAAGAACTGGAACTTCACCTTCTTTTAATGACTTGGAAGGAGGAGGAGGATGACCATACCAAGAGGTTCCAAGCCCAGCTCTCTTTGGCCAATCTTGGACTTCAATGGCTTTGTGAGATGGTCTTCCGACCTCCTTTCTATCAATGCATGATTGAAGTACCTCCCTGAATATTCTGAATTTGTAGTTCTTCAAGGGTTCAATGTATTAAACACATCATCAAATTCAACCTGTGTGCATACTTCTAGATTATACTCTAATCTGAAATGAAACAGTAGTTGTCCCTTTCTTTTTCTAGACCATACCAGTTTCAATTGATCGTACTTAAACTCCAAGTCATACTTTTCAATCTAGTTATTTTCAGAGTGAGCTTCATTTATAGCTATCTGCACATGGTCAATGAGCTCCTTGTTGGCTGTATTTTCCCTATTGATTTTCCTTATGATTTCACACAGTTCTGCCAGTTTCCTTTCCTTAAAATTTAGCAGTGATAGTTGCACCAGATCCATTTCTCATATTACACCAAATTCTTTTCTGCCAAGATGAATTGGTTTGGAGGATAATACTAGTGACATCATTTAGGAATTCCACAACATTAAGATATCCAAAGTACAGGGATCTTATTGTGGGATAGCAATTGATGAATGTGACATATGAAGCTTTTAACTAACTGAGAGCAAATTGCATTGGATTAGCATTTTTTGGAACTGGTAGTACATCAGTCTTTATCTCAATTCTGGACCAAGGATCAAGTATGTGAGGGAAGGCACTGAAGACTACTTTGATTGAATTTGGAATGAGCTCTCTTGAATGAATTTTATAGTTTTCAAGAACGGGAGTGGACGGAACTATGATGGTGAACTACGGTGGTGGATGTTTGAGTTATTGGGGACAATAGTTGTAGATACTTGAGGAAAAATGGTTGTGGATGGTGGATTTTGGTTTGAAGGAATAATAGCAATGGATGTTTGAGGAATAGGAACTAGGGCAATTATTGTTGGAATAGAAGTTGGCTGAGATCCACTAACTTGAGCAGTGTCAGAGGTTAGTTGATGAGGAGATGGAATTAGTTTAGCAGGGGTTAAAGTAGTAGAGGATGCAGGTTCAGAAGGGGTTAGATTTTGATTTTGTGAATCAGTGGTTACCTTTTCTGACTCCACAATTACTTCTTGCTGGAACTCCCATTCCGTTCTTCTGAGCTCTTTCAGTTCATCCCTCTTTGTCTTCTCTTTCCCCCTATTATGCCTTTGCCTTAAATCTTTTAATGTCTGATGATTGCCCTTATCCAAATGCCTATATTCAACCATTATTACAGTGTTTGGATCCAATAAGCTATTTTCCTCCATTTCAAGAAAGAGGTTTAGATTGTCCACAGCAAGTTGAGCTTTCTTTTCCTTCTCATTCTTCTCTGCAATCTCTTCTTCCTTACTTTTCTTGGATCTCGTCTTCTCCTTATTCATCCTCCCAAGCTCTTCTTGATCCCATTGCCTTTGATTTTCTTCAGCTGCCAACCTGTTTGCTTTAATGATTTTCTTTTGATTTTCAAGATACTTTTGATTTTCCCTTCTTGCCTCTACCATAAATCATCCCTCAACTTGACCTTGATTTTCTAGAGATTTGGTAGTGGAAGGACTAACTTCAACTTTTGCCATATCTTGATCATCAGACAATGCAGACATAACTTCAGCTTCAGTTATCATTGGGTCTGCAAATTCAGGTTCAATACAATGAGGGGCTTCAGGAATAGAACCATCAGCATTGATGGCAGTGGAAGAGTAGACCACTTTGACACCATCATTGTCAATGAATTTATGTTTTTAGGTTCCTGAAGGCATGCCTCTGCACATTGCTACTGGCATTCTTGCATTGGCAATTGCTGGTCTTTTCTCTAAAAACCTTCCAAGCACTTCTACCTACATGTCCTCATTTTGGGGCTCGGGTGTAAAGGACCTATGAACACCTTCATTGCCAGGACTCCTTATATTACTTTTGTCCTTGCCGACATCCTTACAGCTCCCACCTTCCTTACCACTCCCTTTGTCACTTTGTCCATTGCCAGTTTCAATGTTGCCACTTCCACTGCCAGTGTTGTCATCATCCTTTTGAGGCTTGTCATCATTCTTCTCCCCCCTTTTGGCAACATCATTACTAGGGTTCAAAGTAGACAATAGTTGACTGAGCATGTATTTGACTTAAGACATGTCAGTTTGAATTTTATTAACTTTTTCCTCTTAGGAGACTTGGTTGTTAGCTAAAAGGAATTGATGTTTAAAGATAACAAAGAGTTGGGCATCCAAGAATCTGTGCTACTCTAAGTTTATGAAGCCCTTCATAGTAAGTTCTTGAGAAGTAAAAACATGTTGGATGATTGATTCCTTAGCTTGAGCAGCTGAATTTATGAATCCATCCTGTATCCATACCTCTTCTTGAGGATCATAAGTAGAAGAGACAGGATGAGGGGAATTTGGAGATCTGTGTTAGGTGTGGGTAAAGGCTTAGAAAAAGATGGATCAGCAGTGGAAGGGATTGGGCTAGCTACCTTGGCATCCACTGATGAAGTGGGTACCAATGAAACTAACTTGTTCACTGTTGATGAAGATTTCTCTCTATTCTTTTGTTCAGAGATCTCATCTCTACTCACCACTCCCTCGCTTATGCTCTCTAAGGCCATTCTCTCCTTTCCTTTTGCCAAGCTTTCTAAAGCTTGCCTCTCAACCTCTCCCTTTATCTGGCCCTCACTTGGGTTAGCCAACCTCTCAGCACTTGTATTTTCTTGTGCTTCATTTTTATCACTTATTGATTCCTCTCCGTCACCTCTTATAGACCTAGAGGGGCTTCCTATTGGTGAAGTGTGAGGTTTGATTGGGTAATGTATAAATGATGATGTCTATAGGATGCATTCTAAATAATAGTTCATACTTGTATAGTTGATTGGAACTCATAGAATAAGGACCTTGTAAACTTAATAGTATACAAGTGTCAAGTTGTAACTAGAATGATTAGAGTAAAGTAGATTTGAGCTCTCTGGTGTCAGATCTACATGTTAGAAGTGTTTGGAAAGGGGATAAGGATAAAAAGGTTCAAATTCATACGAGGATAGTATGATTTATCCCCAGATGGGTATAAAGCTTCAGGGGTTATAGCTACAAACGGGGATAAAGTAGCCAAGCTTCAGGGGAAGAAAGGTACATCAAAGAAAAGATTGCTTTGTCTTTTTGCTTTGAAAGGAAGCCTCATTTCTGTTAGTAGAGTATCGGAAATTGGAGGAGAACCTGTGGTCCCAACTACACGTGGCACTGGATTGCTTAGCCAAATATGGAATGGAAAGATAGGAGTGCTGCAAGTCACTGTCATTATTGGTCTACACCATAAGGGGATATCTCAAGTGGTCCACACTATCAGGGGAATTTATAACTATCTTTTATTTTATATAAATAGTCAAAATGTAGTTTTCTTTCTATAATCTTTGTACTGAGAATTGGGAGTTTTTGTTGAGAGAGAGAAACAAAAAGATTGTAGCTCTTAATTTTGTTCAGAGATTTCAATTACAAGATAGCAACTCTGATTTGTAATAGGATTAGAGATTTCATGAAGCTTGCTTTGTAATTGTTTGAAGCTCCATAGTTGTGGAGATTTGTAGTTGAGAAAGCATTGTTGCTTATCTCAGAAAACTTTCAAAGTTTGAATGAAAATGAACTTTGATATGTTACTGTGTCGATCTTATTTTCAGTTGTCTTTGAATATTCATAGCTTAAATAGTTTTGGTTGTTTGTGTTAGATAAATTAGAAGAAGCAAAATGTTATAAGAATTGTATTCACCTCTTCTATAATTCTTTCTAGTGTTCATTGTGAATAACAATTAAAACCAGAGCAGGAAGCTGAAGTAAAAGCTTGAAAGATCCTAGCTATGTCTGTATACACAAACAAAGTTCCATTCCTTGAGAAAGGAAAACATTTCTTCTGAAAGCAGAGGATGCTTATATATCTTCAGTCCATTGATGATGATTACTTGCACTATCTTGAGAATGGACCTGAAGTTCCAATAAAGCTTGTTTTAGAACAGGTAGTAGAAGGCAAAACCATTCCTCAACATCTGACAATCAAATCCAAGGAAGAATTCACTAATGAGGAGAAAGAGGAAGTGAGAAGGATAGGAAGATCATTGCTATTCTCTACAAAGGGTTTGATGATAACATGCTCAACAATGTTCTAAATCTCAAAACTGCAAAAGAGGCTTGGGATACCATTAAGGTCATTTGTGATGGTACTGCTGCTGTGAGGGAAATAAGCTTCAAATACTTATCCAAAAGCTTTGAATTGTTTCTTCATAAACCAGGTGAAACTCTCAGTGAAATCTTCAATAGGTTTAATAGACTCATCAATGATTTGAAGGCTCATGGGAGCGAATATGAGAGACAAGTTCATTAGGGCTTTGCCTCCAAACTGGGATCAAAGGTCATAGCTATCAGAGAAGCAATAGATCTAAAAATAATGACTCCTAAAGACTTGTGTGGGAATCTCCAAACTCATGAGATGGAGATGAGGCAAAAACAGGAAATGATGAATCATACTAAGAAGATCAAGTCTGTAGCTCTCACGGCTTAGAGAAAATACAAACATGATGTTGAGCCAAGTATTCTGATGAAGAATGAAGTTGTTGAAGAAAGTGATGAAGGATCGGGGGAAGAGGAAAATGAAGCCAAATCTGATGACTGTTATACAGTTGAAGAATTGGATAATTTGGATGATGAATCTATTGCTTACTTGGCAAAGAGATTCTCTAGACTTAAATTCAAGAAGCCAAATGGTCTAAGGAAATCAATTGTGAAGAATGTAGCTGAGCAAAAGAACATGGTGGATAAATCAAACATCAAATGCTATAAATGTAATGTGTTGGGACACTTTGCATATGAATGCAGGTCGAGGGATGCAGCCAAAGTAAAGGGGAAGGAGGATGAAGCTTCTTAGTATAAGAAGAAGTATTTTGATCTCCTGAATGTAAAGAAGAAAGGAAAATCATTTATTGCAGAAGCCAAATATTGGATAGATAGTGATGATGAGGAAGATCAGAAAGTGGAATACAATAATCTAGCAATGTTGGCTACTGAAAACAATGAGGAGAGATTAAACAAGGTACAAATTGATATTTCCTCTGACATTTCTAAATCTGATTGTTTAATCATAATTAAGGAAATGTCAAATAAAATTAAAAATCTATATAAAACCTTGAAAAGTGCTGTAAGTGAAACTGAAGGGAACCAACAGATTAATAATGATCTAGTTGGAATTAACAACTTACTAGAGTAGAAACTCTTCAGTTATTCAAATCTTGAGGAGGAATTACTCTTGATTAAAAATAAACTAGAGTGTTCCTGAGAAAAGGGAAAGTTGGTTTAAATTTCAATATGTGTTATTCACAATGAATTCTAAAGAAGAATTGTAAGGGGGGTGAATACAATCTTACAACTTTTTAGCTTTTCTGCTTTTGAATTTATAAACACAAACAAAATAAACTATGAAGATTTAAACCAACAGAATCAAACAACACATCGACATATCAAAGTTTTAATTTCATTTAAAACCTTGAAAGTTTTCTCTGAGATAAGCAAGACTGCTTTCTCAGCTACAAAATCTCCAAACAATGGAGCTTCTCTCAATTAAAAAGCAAACAACAATTACTCTCTAACTGTTTTACAAATCAGAGCTACACTCTTGCTAAGTAATCAAAATCTCTCAAAAACTAAGAGCTATTATTTCTCTCTGTATTTCTCTCAAGATACAATGTGAAGATAATACGCAAGAATACAGAAAGAAACCTGCATAATGGCTATTTGTAGAAGATAGCTACAAAATATCCTAAAGTTGAGATAACCCTATATGGTGTGGACCACTTAAACAGTGACCTTTTGCACTCTTTTCTTTCCATTCCATATTTGTCTAAGCAATCCTTTGCCACGTGAAGTCTGGAGCACAGGTTCTCCACCATTCTCTGAAACCCGAGTAACAGAAAATATGACTTCCTTTCCCAGCAAAAAGCCAAGACATGCTTTTTATTGCTGCACCTTTAAACCCCTGAAGCTTGGCTGCTTTATCCCCATATGAAGCTTTAACCCCTGAAGCTTTATCTCCGTGTGGGGATAAAATCATACTTCCCCGTATGACTTTGAACCTGTTGATCTTTAACCCCTGAAGTACATTAGGGCTTCCAATTGCTTCCATCATGTAGACTAACATCAGAGAGCTCAAATCTACTTTATTCTAAGCATTCTAATTACAACTTGGCACTTGTATACTATTGAGTAACAAAGTCCTTATTTACCGAGTTCAAGTAAACTATACAAGTAAGAACTCTTATTTAGAATGTATCCGAGGACATCATCTACTACACATAAAGCATACAAACCTAACAATCTCCCCAAATTTATGGTTTACCAGTTTGGTAACCATAAATTCAAGTTCGAATCTGATGATGATGTCTGTTACGGATCAAAATAACTGTACTAAATTAAAGGTTACCTGATGCTCCAGAAGCTTCAAAATCGTTCTCCCGACTCCTTGGACGTCCACCTGAAAACTTGTAAAAACCGGTGGGGGGTGGTCCCACCAGGGACTCTCGAGCGCAAGAATAAGTGATTTGTATAAGAATAAAATCTCTCAAGTGGAGTTAAGATGGCGTACCTGATTATGAGGATTAATCATCTTTTTATAGCTGTAATTAGGGTTTCAGACCCGTATTAGGAATTATAATCCTATTTTTTCGGTAATTCTACTTGCCTTATCTCTTTATTACTTTCATATTAAGACTAGGAACCATCGTATGATTTACCGTCCAGATTCACTTTCCCTATTTAATTAGGGTTTCTGCACCTCCCCATAATTAATTAGCTGTATTGGGCTTCCTGCCTTATTGGGCTTAGTAGGAACGTGTTCCTCTTATTAACATTCGGGCCCTAAATTAAATAGACTAATCTGTCAAAAGTTTTCCACCTACTGGTCATCCTCCTAGGCATAGACGCCTAGGAGATTGCTAAGTAATTTTTCTTGGCGTGCCAAGGGAGTTTTTGAGTCTCCCAAGGCGTCAGGCGCCTAGGAGATCCCTTCTCCTCATTCTTGTGTGTTTTAACCTATCTGAGGGACTCCTTATAGTATATTGGCGCCTAGTGGACCTCTATTCCACTAGCCTTGGCATGCATGTACATGTTTTATAGCTACCCCTAGGCGCTAGGCGCCTAGGAGGTGTCAACCTTATATTCTTGGCGTGCATAAGCACATTCAAGGGATTCCCCTACACTAAATGGCACCTAGGAGGTATTTAGGTACCTAACTTGGCGTGCATAACTTCTTTTTAGGATACTCCTAGGCGCCTAGGAGGCTTAATACTCATACTGCCTGATGTTTTCTTGTATTCTTAAGGGATTCCCTTGAACAAGAGGTGCTTATGAGGTTTAAATTCTCACTCTTTGGTGTGCATAGGTATTTCTTAGAGAATTCTCACATAACGTGGCGCCTAGGAAGCCTTTAGGTTCTATTCTTGGCATGCACAACTAATTCTAAGTGTTCTCCTAGGCGCTAGGCGCCTAGGGAGCTTATTATGATCACTACTTGACATTTTAGTGGATTTTAAAGGTATCTCCATGAGAATAGGCACCTAGGGACATCTTATTCCCCATTCTTGGCGTGCAAAAGGTTTTTTGGGGGTCTCCCTAGGCGCTAGGCGCCTAGAAGGCTTCCCCTAACCTTACTCAGTGTGTTTCATGTTGTTTTAATGGTCTTCTAGACTAATTAATACCTAAGAGGTTCCCCTGAACTATTCCTGATATGATTTTCAATTCTCAAATCTCCCCTTAGGTTTTTGGCGCCTAGGGGATTACTACTTACCAATCTTGGCGCTCTAAAATAATTTTAAAGGTTTCCCTAGGTTTATTGGCGCCTAGGGGATTCCCTTGTGTCATTCTTTACGTGTTTTCTCATTTCTCAAAGCTCCCCTTGAACTTTTAGTGTCTAGGAGGCTGGATTTTTATCTTATTTTCCATCAAGATGGATTGCTATTATCCTCCTAGGCGTGTGGCGCCTAGGGGATTCTATTTCTTTTCCCTTGGCGTTTTACCAAGGGTTTAAGGATATCTTTGAACTTTGTGATATCTAGAAGTCATAGTTACCCCTATTCTAGTATTTCATCTACAAGTAATGTATTCTTCTGGACCTATGGTCATCTGGAAATCCTAACTTTTCTCAGGAAGTGGTAATCCCTTGGTTTTCATAGAGTTCCCTTAATCAAAGGAGCTTCTATCAATTTCGATAATGTCCGTAGACTTATTTTCGACTAAGAGTTCATTCTTTCCTCACTCGTAGGTGTAAGGAGTCCATCATATCCTCACCTATAGGTGTAAGGATTTCCTTATATCCTCACCCGTAGGTGTAAGGATTCTATCATATCCTCACTCGTAGGTGTAAAGATTGTGAGAGAGCATCCTCTATACTAATGGCGCCCAGGAGCTCCCCATTCTCCAATCGTATAGTTTTAGGGTTTATACAGAATAATCCATCCTATCATCTTGAGTCTTATTCTAACTTGCTCATAATTCGTGACCCCTCTTTATTATCTATATAAGGAGGTTCTATCTATGCAATTAAATTCACTATATTCTCATTCTATCAGATATATTTTGGACTAAGAGCTATATACTTCTCTCTAAAACTTACCTCATGGCCTCCATCAAGATTCCTCTGGTGCATCCTTCCCCCATCAACCTAGGCGATCTGTTGGCGCTCCCAAAGATATACTTCTCTTCTGGGCTTGACGTGGAGTCTTTCAATCTTCCTAACTCCCTTTCACTAGCAGAGGTTGAGCATCATGCCCAGGCCTTCGATATCAAGGGTGGTTTTGAAGCCGTTGTTCCATCTCCTGCTGACCGTCCATGCAAATGGAATGGGTGTCTCTGCATCTTCAAGGAGTCCCTCATCTCTGGACTCCGTGTCCCCTTCCACAGCTTCACCTATCATGTTTTTGCTGAGGCGCGCATTTCATCTGCTCAGCTCCACCCCAATGGGTACATGACGATCCACACCTTCTTGGGTATCTGCCGAATGAAGGGGGTAGAACCAACTATGGGTGTCTTCAGAAGGATATTCCAATTCAAAAGTTGTTCGCCACTGGAGGGATGGATCACCATCAAACATGGCCATAACACACCTCTCATTTTCGCTACAGTTTCTATGCCCGAGTCCTTATCGGGTTGGAAATCTGAGTATTTATTCGTCCGTTGGAAAACCGGACAATGGGAGTCCCTGGTCAGGACTTCCTTTAGGGCAGCCCATGATGGGCCTGCCAAATTATTTAAGTTAGGCTTGGATGAGCTTGACACCGTGAAGGTCATACAGGAAGGTGGATCTTCACTTCATTTTATGTATGTCCTTGAGGTAGACAAATATCAAGAGCTTAGGCTCTGCAATCTTTCTGCTGGAGGTAATTATCATTAACTCAATCCTTGAATTTGTTTTTGCCTTTTTCTTCATAATCTTGTTCCATCCTGTTTACAGCTTTGGAGCTTGCCCGCCCCTTGCCCCGAAAAAAGAAAATTAAGGCGGGCTCTCCTCTCCCCTCTTCAGTAAAGGCTCGCCGTCACCACGATGCTTCAGAATCTACTTCTCCTGATGAGGTAAACGTCTTCTTTGGCAATTAGGGAATTCGTGACAAGGATTCGATATTGGGCCATCCCATGTTGGCTCAAGAATGGTCAGAGGGGTCCATCACCCCTCTTGACAGAGGTATAATGGAGTCTTGGACTCCTGAACAAATTGGCTTCCAGGGAGCCCAATCTTTGGCTGAGGTAACCTCTATACTCCATACATCTATATGATTAATACTTCCCCCGAAATTCTGATATAGTCATTACAATGTCTTATTTAGTTGAACTGCTTCTTCCAAGCGGGTGTCCATCACATGAACAATCTACACGAGTCCTTTACTCAAAAGGACTTAAGGGCAGCTGAGCTGAGAGCTCAAATCTTGGCTACTTCTTCTCAATCAGCTAGGCTTATTCACGAGAAGCAAGATTTGGAGCAACAAACAAACAGACTAAAGCGAGAAGTCAAGGAGTATAAGACTCAGGTAATCCGAGGTTATCTCTCTTCGGATGAGTATAGGTAGAGGAAACAAGCGACTGCTGTGAGGATGCGTCCATGTGAATTAAATAGTTATTGGGATGATATCATGAATTCTTTCAATGAACAGATACCTGAATCTATTGATCTTGACTCCATTGCTTGTCTAATAGGGAGAGATGATGCCCCCTCCGATATAGATGATGAGGCTTACTGGTTTGTTATAGGCTTTATGTATTGTCTTTTCTATCCCGTTGTATCCAACATTTGTGTAATAAAGTTGCTTTTCAGAAGTCTCAAAGTATGGAAATCCAAATGGTTTCTCTTTATTCATATAAATTCTCTAAAAGATAATACCAAATAACAAACTAATACTCCAATAGTCTATGGTCTACATGACCCTACTTAATAAATCTTAAAGAATGCGCTTCACTCATGCATCTCACAGCTCTCTTCTTTGGACATGAAAAGATCCTCACTTGAACACCACTTGTAATCTCCAAAGGCTTCTACGAACCTCCTTTTCATATCTCGATAACAGCAGACTCCTTCCTCTGTAAGCTAGCTTCTCCAAAGTTAAGGGAAGTATCTTGCACTTGAGGTCTTCGGATATCTCTGGTCCCAAACTTTGGGATAACTCTTACAAATGAAGTATCGGATCAGTCATCCCATCATAACTAGGTAATTGACTGTCCTCAAATCCTCAGGTAACTCCATGGCTTAAATCTTCTTAGTGAATGGGCTGCATAGCTCCTTGGTTCACTCTTTGTACCGCCTGGTATGGGATGCCTTCATCCTTGGAAACTCAGTATCTCTGTCATGGAAGGATTGTAGCTTCCTTCTTGGTTTGCTCCATGCATATCCCTGAACCTCCTCTATTCCATCGAACGTGGAGTAACTCAGCTTTGCTTTCTCTTGAGAGACCTCGGCCTCAAACTCTCTTAGCATGGACCTTTCCAATAGAGCAATATATTCTGACTTTGCTTTTACTACCATGAACATTAATGTCCTAGTAATACGATAAGGGTATGTTCCTATAGTAACAGCCAAAAGAATACTTCCTTCTATCCATACCTCTTTTTGCTAAACCAAATATGGCTCCATCATGTTCATTCAGATGGATATCTAGGTACCCTTGGCGACGAAAAGTATCATAGAATAAAACATTTACCTCTTTTCCTTCGTCTATGAAGACTCACTCTAACTCCATGCTTGCTATCTGGATGTCAATTGTCCATGGCTCTCCCATCCGAGGTATGACTTTCCCATCTTGCACTCCTCGAGGTACATTCCTTGTTTGGTTATCCAGGCAAAGTACTTCCCCCCCAGCAGCTCCATTCCTGATAGATTCTACTGAACAGGCTCTCCCTATCTTTTGGTCTCCATGATGTGTACCTATTCCGTTCTTTGTAGGGAATTTTACCTTAAAATGGTATGTGGAAGCTACTGCTTTGAATTGGTAAAGGGCTACTCTTCCCAATATAGCATTATAAGCTGATGGAGCCTTCACCACCATAAAATTTACCATATGTACCGCTT
>JAUEJK010248867.1:0-10185 GCA_032274865.1 Eryngium alpinum
AGGTTTCTTTTATTACTCTGCCGCTGTATTTAGTGGCGTAGCCACGACGGAGGCGGAGGTGGAGTATAAATTGGTGGCGCGGCCGTTTATCAGCTACGACCAAACGGAAAATTAACGGCAAAGAGACGTCTGAAATATAAAAGGAACTTGATAAATTATAAAACGAGAATGATTAAAACAATTCTGAAACTTTAAATTATAGCCGTAGGATGCTCTGATTATTAAGGGATGAGATAAGTTCTCATTCCTTAAAAAAATAAAGGTTCTCACCTGATCCAATTCCTATATATATATATATATGAGTAAATCACAAATATATGTGAGAGTATATATGTGTGTATGAAATATAGAGAGAGAAAGAGAGATATCATATATGTTTTAGGGTGAAAGTGAACTTACCAATATTTGGAGCATCATATTCTATATATAAGTGAGTTTGTAAACTAGGGTTTACAAAATGGACTTTAGTGGGCCTTTATTGGTTTGGGTTGTATTTATTTATTTTCTATTGGGCCTAGGATACATATCTTATCATTTGCCCCCCACTCCCTTGTGCCACTTTAGTGGGATGAGGGAGTAGAAATGTTTGTTTTTGAGAGGGTGTTTGCTTTTGAAGCTATGCCCTTCGGGTCAATAGTAGTAGGAATACAAGTATTGAGCCTCAAAGGTGTAAGCATTTGAAGCTATGCCCTTCGGGTCAACAGTTGTAGGAATACAATATTGAGCCTCAAAGGTGTAAGCCTTTGAAGCTATACCCTTCGGGTCAATAGTTATAGGAATATAAGTATTGAGCCTCAAAGGTGTAAGCTTTGAAGCTATGCCCTTCGGGTCAATAGTTGTAGGAATACAAGTATTGAGCCTCAAAGGTGTAAGCTTTTGAAGCTATGCCCTTCGGGTCAACAGTTGTAGGAATACAATATTGAGCCTAAAAGGTGTAAGCCTTTGAAGCTATGCCCTTCGAGTCAAACAGTTGTAGGAATACAAGTATTGAGCCTCACAGGTGTAAGCCTTTGAAGCTATGCCTTTCGGGTCAACAGTTGTAGGAATACAATATTGAGCCTCAAAGGTGTAAGCTTTTGAAGCTATGTCCTTTGGGTCAATAGTTGTAGGAATACAATATTGAGCCGCAAAGGTGTAAGCTTTTGAAGCTATACCCTTCGGGTCAATAGTTGTAGGTGTACAAGTGTTGACACGACCTCGAGAGTGAGAAAATTTTGAAGGTATGTCCCTCGGATCAATACTTGTAAGAGTACAAGTGTTCATATGACCTCGAGGGTTAAGAAGGTTTTCAAAAGTATGTCAATCGAGTTCGTTGCTGAGAGACCTCGAGGGTTAAGAAAGCTTTTTGAAAATCGCGTCCCTTGGGTCAATACTTGTGAATGTACAAGTGTTGGCATGACCTCAAGTTTGGGAAATAAAATTTTGAATTTCTGCCCCTTGGGTCAGTACTTGTAGGTGTACAAGTGTTGGCATGATCTCGAGTTTGAGAAGTGAAATTTCGAAGTTCTGCCCCTCGGTTCAATACTTGTAGGTGTGCAAGCGTTGACATGAACTTTTGGGGTTGTGCTTGAATCTTGTTATTATAGGATTTGAAGTTTTCGTCATCGGGCTTCTTGTGTTGAGCCCTTGGATTTGGTCCCTGCCTTGTTCCAGTAAAGTTGAAGCTTGAGTCCTCGGGCTCATTGTGTCGAGTCTTTGGATTTAGACTTCGACCTTGTTTCAATAAGGTTGAAGGTTTAGTCATCGGGCTCATTGTGTTAGGCCATTGGATTTGGACTTTGACCTTGTTTCAGTAAGGTTGAAGTTTGAGTCCAGGGATTCATTGTATTGAGTCTTCGGGCTTGAAGCTTCACCTTGTTGCAGTAAGGTGAAGTTTAGTCCTCGGGCTCAATGTGTTGAGCCTTCGGGCTTGTAGCTTCACCTTGCTGCAGTAAGGTGAAGTTTAGTCATCGGGCTCAATTTGTCGAGCATTCGGGCTTGAAGCTTCACCTTGTTGCAGTAAGGTGAAATTTAGTTCTCGAACTCATTATGTTGAGCCTTTGGGCTTAAGGCTTGTGACGGTGAGGCATGAGGTTGTGATAGCTTTATTAAGTTAAAAGTTTGAGTTTCGCCCTCTGACTCATTGTGTTGAGATCTTGGAGTTGGGCTTCAGCCTTGTTTCAGTAAGGTTGAAGATTTAGTCATCGAGCTCATTGTATTGAGCCCTTGGAGGTTAAGAAAGTTTTTGAACTTATACATCTCCGATTCGTTAAGAACGCTTTTTGAAAGTATGCCCATTAGGTCAATACTTGTAAGTGTACGAGTGCTGATATGACCTTTAGGGTTAAGAAAGCTTTGGAAAGTTTGTCTTTCGGGTTTGTTGTTGTGGTACCTCGAGGCTTGTGGAAGCTTTTGAATGTCAGCCCATCGGGTTCGTTTCTGTGAGACCTCGAGGGTTGAGAAAGCTTTCGAAAGTAGGTCCATTAGGTTCGTTGATGTGAGACCTCAGGGATAAAGAAAACTTTTAAAAGTAGCCCCCCCCCAGGTTCGTTGTTGTGATACCTCGAGGGTTAAAGGAGCTTTTCAAAGTATGCCCTTCCGGTCCATTCTTGTGAACCTCGGGGGTTAACGAAGCTTTTAAAGATAGACACCTCGGGTTCGTTGTTGTAAGACCTCGAGGGTTAATAAAAAAAATTAACATATGCCTCTTGAACTCGTTGTTACGAGACCTCGAGGGTTGAGAAAGTTTTTAAAAGTAGGCCCCTCAAGTTCGTTGTTGTGTGACCTCTGGGATTAAGAACACTTTTGAGTGAAGGACCATTGTGCTCGTTGTTGTGAGACCTCAAGGGTTAAGAAAGTTTATGAAAGTAGGTCCATCGGGTCCGTTATTGTGAGACCTCGAGGTTAAGGAAGCTTTTAAAAGTAGGCCCCTCGAGTTCGTTAATGTGAGACGTCGAGGACTAATAAAGCTTCGGAAAGAATGCCCCTCGAGTTCGTTGTTGTGAGACGTCGAGGGTTGAGAAAACTTTTAAAAATAGATCCCTCGAGTTCGTTGATGTGAGACCTCGAGGGTTAATGAAGTTTTTAAAAGAAAGTCCATCAGGTTCGTTGCTGTGAGACCTTGAGGTTTAATGAGAACTTTTGAAAGTAATGTCCCTTGGGTTAATACTTGTGAGTGTACAAGTGTTGATATAACCTCAAGGGTTAAGAAAGCCCATCGGGTTCGTTGCTGTGAGACCTCGAGGGTTGAGAAAGTGTCTGGAAATAGGCCCATCGGATCTGTTGCTGTGAACTTTGAGGGTTAAGAAAGTTTTTTAAATTTGACTTCTTAGGCTCGTTGCTGTGAGATCTCAAGGGTTAAAAAAGCTTTGAAAGTAGTCATTTCGAGTCCGTTACATTGAGACCTCAAAGATTGAGAAATTTTTTGAACGAAGAACCCTCAGGCTCATCACCGTGTAACCTCAAGAGTTATGGAAGCATTGGAAGATAAGATACCTCAGGCTCATTGTTGTGAGACCTTAAGGGTTAATGAAGCTTTTAAAGTAGGTTCCTAGGGCTCGTTGTTGTGAACCTCGAGGGTTAAGAAAACTTTTGAAAGTATTGTCCTCAAGTCCTGAGGTCGTCCGAGTTCTGCTAGTTTGGGAGGACGTGCCCCCCCAGTTACATGGGGTGGAGCCAGGGCTGATCTAAATGCGAAAAAATATTTAAACTTTATATTTTAGTTCAGGGGGGTTGTCCCAAGACAGAATTGAACATAAATATATATATTAAAGATTTACAGGTCAACTTGGTGAGAAATACCCCATATCATGTCAAGTTGGAGTAGACTTTTAATATTTAAAATGTTATAAAGATGTGAGGCTTCATGATATATCCCTTTAACCTTATTGTGTTGAGGTTTCAAGATGTATGCCTTCAACCTTATTATGTTGAGGTTTTGTGATATATGATGTGGGTCTCATTGTGTTGAGACTTCGAGACATATACTTTCAGCCTCATTGTGTTGATACTTCGGCGTGTTTCAGTATGATGTATGCCTTCAACCTCATTGTCTTAATGTTTGATTTTGCTATGTTTGGCATTAGAGCATTGGATTTGCCCTTAGACTCATTGTGTTGAGACATTGTGGTTTGTTTTTAGTTTCGTTTCGGTGAGGTGTGAAGTTGTGATTTTCAGTTTTATTAAGTTGAAGCATTGAATCTTACCCTCAGACTCATTGTGTTAAGACCTCCTGGTGGATCTTTAAACTCGCTGCAGTGAGAAAAAAAGTTTTGATTTTCGGCTTTATTGAGCCGAAACTTGAGGCTTTACCCTTAGACTCATTGTGTGTAGACGTCGGGGTTGATCTTTAGCCTCGTTTCTGTGAGGCGTGAAGATATGATGTTCGGCTTCATTGAGTTGAAGCTTGAGGCTTTGCCCTTAGAATCATTGTGTTGAGACGTCGGGGTTGATCTTCAGCCTCGTTTTTATGAGGTGTGAAGTTGTTATCATTAGGTTCATTGAGTTGAACCTTTTGGATTTCTCCCTCGGACTCATTGTGTTGAGACTTTGAGGTTGATCTTCGGACTCGTTTCGGTGAGGCGTGAAGTTATGATTTTCGGCTTCATTGAGTTGAAGCTTGAGGCTTTGCCCTTAAGCTCATTGTGTTAAGACGTCGGGCTTGATCTTCGATCTCGTTTCGATGAGGTGTAATGTAATATCCCGACTTAGAATTTTAATCATTGTTTAGTTAATTATATAATTATCTGTGATTTAAAATTTAGTAGATATTATTAGTTATTTATTTATTTTGTTCAGGAGTCAGAATCGAGATGGATATAAATTAAAAAAATAAATAAATCGGATTTCGTAAATTTAGACCATTTAGTTTATAAAATTAGTTTTATTTTTAGAATAGAAAGTTGGGCAAGAATATAGTTTAAAATATTAGTAATAAAGTTAGAAATAATAATAATAATAATAATAATAATAATAATAATAATAATAATAATAATAATAATAATAATAATAATAATAATAAGTTATAAGATTAGTAAGTTTGGTAGCATTAATATAAGTGACATAGAAAAAAACAGAAAAAATGAAAAAAAATTAATCTTGTTTATTAAGATAGAAAGAAAATGAGCTATTTATAAATTTAAAATAATATAAAATTCAATTTTTAAAAATATCGAGAATATTTTGAATTTAATTATTAGTATTAAATTATTGGACTATGTTATTTTTAAGTGTGAACAAATTTAAGAAATTTTGGTTAGCTAATTAAATAAAAACAAGAGAGTTGAAAAAAAAAAGGGATTTAAAATTTTTGGCAAAAATAAAAGAAAAGGAGTGCACGTGTTAACATTTTGGAGTCAAAATTTTGGTGAGTCATTGTTAATACTCCTCTACATATGACACGTATTAGAGATAGAGTTTTCCTTCTTATGTTTCCATACATAAATACTCTATTTCACCGACACAAGGATACACCTTAGAAAGAAGAGAGAAAGAGATGAGAGCATAAAGAAACTAAGTTATGAAGAGTTTGTCTCAACTCTGTTAAACTTGGATCGGATAAGAGGTATGATAATTATTGTTATTATAGTTTTCAATAAATTTTAAATATTATTAAGAACTAGATAAATATAAGAAAAAGAAGTTGGTCCAAATATTAGAAAATCATATAAAACTTAGCTATATGCCATTTTTTAAAAAAAAAATGGATTTTGATAACTTTTAATCTCCCAGTATATCAATATTTGTTATGCCTGTTTTTATGAATTATTTACCTAATAGTTAAATATAGACTTAAATTTAAGAGTTATCTTTTGTAACTTTTCAAAGCTACTGGTTTTAGATCTATATGGTTTGAGTATGTATCACTTTAGTAAAAATTTTAAGTTTGTTTTCAATTGAAAGATAGAGAGCATGCTTATTATACCTTTTCCCCCAAAGTGCCGTATTTCTCCCATTCTCTTCACGCAAAGAATCCAGAACATATATCTTATTTTCATTTATTTTATTAAAATTTTAGAAAATATTTATTATTATAACATTATGGGTGTACGTAAATTTCCAGAGGATTTGAAAATAAACGGCTTTGGATTCAAAAATATATGTGTATATATATAGGTAGATAGATCTACTAAAGTCCTAGGAAAATATTTCTATATCTCGATAAATTTTTATATACAGGGGATTATAAAAATTTAGAATTTGAGGAAGTTTACTAAGTTGTTAATAATAGAAAATTTAATTAATTTTTTAAATATCAATTCTTATTAGGTGGAAAAGGTGGTATAACTGAAGGTTCGACCAGGACCTAAAGGCTAGGGTGGACTGTAAGTATATATTATGTTAAATTTATTGAACTCAATACGTTATATTATTTCATAACGTATTTAATATTTTGTTAAATTTTGATATCCTTATTTTTGTTGGAGCCTACTTGAGATAAATATTGATTGGCTTATATTGTTGATGCTAGTCTCTTGTTTAACTAGTATATGTTTGACTTTGATATAATGTTTAACACTGAGTAATCATACATTGATAATTGATTGGAATTGATTGGACTCTTCCGAATTTTGGAAGAAAAGTTAAGCCTATTGTTTAGCATGGCCGTGATCCAACTGTTTAGACTGTAGAATTTATCTTGTTTGAATACTCAGTTAATTCTTTCGAGATTGATTCAATTTAGAACTCATTTTGCTATGAATTTTTATTGATGATTCTTTCATTTGGAATTTATAATCTCTGATATTTGTTGAGCTCGTTAAGCTTCTAGGCCTTTTTGAACCACTCTATAATATATGCTTGTTGAGCTTGTAGCTCATTCTTTTCTTTCTAACTTTTCCAGGAAAGAATATTGGTGAAGGTTCGTCAGGAAAGGGTAAGAATGTGATGGAATATAGTTAGAGCTCGTCTAGAAGAACTTGAGAACTACTCGCAAATATTATATACTATATCGATCTTTTGGGTTATATGAAAGTTTCCAATATGTAATAAACTTTTATTACGAGACGAAGTTGTAAAGGTTTTATTAAGTAAATTATAAGTGTGTTATATGTATTATTGAGATGTGTAGTGGTTGGTCTAGCGATCTCGGGTCGGGTTTTTAATGTTCCTGACCCGGGGCACCACATGTAAAGTTGTTATCATTGGGTTCATTGAGTTGAAAAAAAAAGGATTTCTCCCTCGAACTCATTGTGGTGAGACTTTGGGGTTGAAAAGTAAGTTTGTATGGGCTGTAAATGTGTTGATTAACTTGTCTCAATGAACACAAGTACAAATGTAGGGTAATTTTTATTTTTACCCTGAGACATAAGTAAGGTGGTCTCACAAATTTGTGTCTCGATTAAGTGAGAAGTGGAAATTATAATTAGTATTACGTATGGTATGAATATACACTCTCATCATAATCGGCATGGTCATTATAAGTTGGGCGAGAGAGATGTACCACTTTGTTCGATTATTAGGTCGATTTGGGTTGAATAAATTTATAACAGAGATTTTATACTCAATCCGAGGACGAATTGAGTATTAATAGATATTGAAATATTTGCTCATGTAAAATGAACTCAAGATCAAGTTAAATTTTAATAGATATTAGAAGTTTGTAACTCAACTTCATTTCCGAATTATACATCAACTAAGTTTTAGTGAGACGAAATTTATAAATATTTAGAAATAATATTTTTAGCATAACGAAATTGAATAAATAATTATTTGTTAAAAGTTTAAGACAAATAATATATTAGAATAATCAATATTATTTAGTAATAATTAATATTCATTACAAATTATTTTTAATTGGATTTTGTAGTCATTAACATGTTACGATGGTATAAACAATATTTTGTCTTCTTTAATAGGCAGTCCCAATTTTATTAGATTAGTTGAGAGAGTAGAATAGAAAATTAGCAAGGCATGTGGGCCATGATTTTCTAACTTATTAATAATAGTTAATATATATTCAATACATGAAAAATAGTTTATGTAGATGAAAGTATTTCGGCTGTAAACTGTGTAAATATGTGAAGTATGTATATTGACATAGTTATACAAACAACAATTTAAGAGGAGAAATTGATAATGTTACCAAACCGTATGAGAATGATCCAGAAAAACCTTAGTTAAGCCGAGGTCAACGACTCGAGCTGCTGAAGTTATAAAGTAATTTTTGTGATTTACATTCACATCTTTTGAGTCAAATTTGAGGTGTGAATCCCAAGGTTTCTTTGAATTGAAGCTTTTTAGTGTCTCATCAAAACCTTAAACTCCTTCTGATTTGTTTGAAACCCACAGCCACATGATTTGGGTCACATGTATGGACAACAAACACCTAAAATTTGGACAACATACCAAAGCATAAATTATGTGAGAAAAGTATGGACTTTCTTTAGGATGACCTAAAGATACGAATAAGTGAATAAATATTTATAAGTTTTTTGCTTTTTATTTTAATTTTTAAAAAGATCTGAACCAAGTATAACTAAACAAATAATGACATATCTGAATCATCGATAACAGATCTGATGAAGGCAGTGGAAAGCAGTATGGTTCAACAGCGGCACACTCTCGACCGCCCTTCCTTTAGCGCCAAATGATAAGTCCTAAATCCGTATTCGCTATTTTCCATCGGTAAACCACCTAAAATCATGTAACAAGCGGGTGACCCACGGCCGTAGCCGCGGGGAAAACGCTCATGTGCGAGAATCAGAACATCATTATATGAATAAATCACAAATATGTGAATGTATATGAGTATGAAGTATAGAGAGAGAGGGGGGGGAAATCTCATGCGGTGAGAATGAACTTACCAATCTTTAGGGCATCATATTCTATATATAGGTGAGTTTGTAAACTAGGGTTTACAAAATAGGCTTGAGTGAGCCTTTATTGATTTGGGTTGCATTTAATTATTTCGTATTGGGCCTAGGATATATATCCTATCAACGTCTGAATGAAGTGTTGGCTGCTGAAGTTAATGCAGACAAGTTGAAGAGAAGAACCACAGAAGAATAATTATTGGTGCAAAATTTTAATATGCCTATTTGGGTACTCTTTATAGGTACTTATTACCACTTATAAGGTATTATAAGAGTACTAAAACATGGCCAATATCTAGTTATATTAACATATTTTGAAAAATCTTCATAATAAAAGCAAATACATGCATTACTCAACTTAACTCCCAAAATTAACATGTAAGCATATTATATGCATGAAGGCAAGCTAATTTATAGTTATATGCAAAAGGTTAGTCTGTGAAACAATGATACCAGTGGACAAAAAAGTCTATTAAGGCTATTGCTTCACCATTTACAAATGTTTTTAGTTTCAGAAAAATAAAGCATCTGCATAATATAGGCAATACACGAAGAAAGGCATCCATTAACATAATTCTGAGAAAAATATCTCAAATTATTACACATGTAGAAAGAAATCAAAAAACTAAAATATCTCACATTAATGCAAAAAATCAGAAATAAAAAATTTCAACACATTGTGAATGTTACTTTATTCGTACTATATTATTTCTTGAACTTGAACCTAAGAAAAGATGCATATTCCCATTCTTGATGAAATTCACAAACATTTTAACCGCGGAATGTCCCCACATCAATTCCGGGTTCCTGTTATTTTTGCATAATCATAATAATTAGTTTTTGTTAAATATGTAAGGAAGATATATGACCATATATATAAGAAAGAACATGACCATTTTAATTCTCTTGGATTTTTAACCTCCAGCTTCAGAAGTACCAACAAAGTTGGTTTTATCCTGCTTTTGGCAGTAAAACACACTCGATAAATCAGTTTGTAGTATGAATAAGAATTTATAATATAAGTTATATGTATGTAATAATGATAAGATCAACTATTAAATCTAGTTGTTAAATATATATATAAGTGAGAGCAAAGTTAAATGTCAGTTAGTTAAAGTTTAATACATGTTAGTTATTAGTTGCCTTGTGGATCTTAGCCCAACGAGAAGTAATAAAACCACGCAAGAGAACGAGAGGGCTAGCATCACCAGGGTGAACGTAATCGGTAGAAGGAATATGCAGCATAGCATTCCAGGATTCATTAACTTACATAAGATATGAATGAACATATAGAAAAAATTATTGAGCCACCACATCAGATCACAATCACAAGAGACAAAAGAAGATTACCTACCAAGTGTTCCAATTGGCTTGGCCATGGTGTTAAACACTA
>JAUEJK010248976.1:0-10183 GCA_032274865.1 Eryngium alpinum
ATGTGGCTTGATGGGCTTGGTCTGTCTTGGCCCAATGCAACGACTTGGACCCTTGCTTGGGTTTTAAGTATTGGATTAGGCTGAGTGTGTCGAATTTGGGCCCTTACTGGATTGGGCCTATCACACTCTTTGTTTGTGATAATAGAAATTTTTTTTATAGTGATAAATGATTGAAGTTTGGAATTTTAATAAAAGTAATAATTATAAATATTTAAAATAATAATTACAATTTATACAATATTTATTTTTCACTTAAATTTTTGTATATGATCAGTTAAAATTACACACTTCGATCTCATAGTAAATCTTCAATCTTATAATAAATCAATCACATATTAAATAATAAATTATATATTTAATATCTATTAAATATAATTTTAAAAAAATCAAAATCATTTTTAATTTCTTAATATTATACTTTTAAAAGGTTCAAAAAATACTAATAAAATATAACAAATAAGAAAAATAACATTACAAGAAAAAAATATTTTTCATTGATTATTATGTGATTGATTACATTGTTACTATATTTGATCATAATCGATTAATTGATGTGTGTGATTAATTATATTTTTTTATATTCGATGAATAAAAGATAAATTATTTATACGTTTAAGTATAGACGATCAATGTTAATTCAATTATAAATATTTTTAAAACGTAGTATGACGTATTTCAACGTGATTAAGACGGTCACGTTAACGACTATAAAAGACCATCAAAGGTATTAAAGTTTGATATGTTATACCTCCAGTACAATTAATTTTAACTTTGCATCTGATGTACCTTTAAGTTGAACATATGTATTTTTAACACCTTCCCCTCAAACGAAAGAATTATGCATATACCTTATATATATTGTTTGTTCCTGTAAAAGAAAGAATTAATAAATAATATGAACATAGATATCAATTGCCTCATAATTTATATCTTTGAATAGACTTCATTTGATTTAAATACAGAGAAGAAGATGAATGACTTCTTTTTTTGTTCTTCTAATATTTAGAGATCCCTTCAACATTCATTTTGGCCTACTGCAATAGTGCGTTTTAATTTCTCTCAAAAAGACAATAATACAATAACATCTATTACAAAATATACTAATTAAAGGTAAGGTTGTATATAAAAAATATTAAATACCTAATAAACAATTGAATGCTTTAGATTAAGCTACCTCAAATAAGAAAAAAATTATCGCTTACCTTGTAAATAGTATTGTGGTTGGTATCATAAGATTTTTCTAGCTGTTAAGCACAGATCCATATAGCCCTGCTAGAAAAGTAAGCATCATTCATTTCAGTCATAGCTTGAGACCTCTCATTATCATCTTTAAATCTTATAAAATCATAACCTTTTGGATGATCAGTATCGAACTTTAATGACAACTTTAACACTTTTAACAAATTAATAATACTATAAAAAATTTCATACAACAAGGTATCCGTTTTATCAGAAGATTAATCTTCTACAAATATAGAAAGATCAGAATAATTATTTATGTATTTGAGCGTTTATTGCTCATGCTAAATGTAACATAATTCAAACGTATAGATTATTCACCATTAAATATAGACATGCAAGTACAACTCCTGTAGAACCTTTTCAGTACCAACATGAGAAAAGAACATCACAAATTCATAGCCATCTGAGAACACTCTTAGTGCAAAAAATCTTAATAGATGTTACTTGTAGAAGAGTCTATAGAGTGCTAAAGATATAAGTGTGCAAACTTAAGGGTGCTAGAGGTATAAAACAACAAATATTAAGATTAAAAATATATTTTAGCCTTGAAATTACAATAAAATGACTGATTTTAATTTAAAGGTATATGGACGTTAATTCAATCAATTTTAGGTTATGGACTCGGACCATACAACACTAGTCAGGATACGAGCGCAGAGTGAAAGAGTAATGAACTCGTACAATACCGACATATAGTTGAATAGTTTTTATAAATTTTTTTAAAAAATGATTGTTAAAGCTAAACGTGACTTTTTATACTTTCGTTAATAAAATAGCGACCTTCAGAACGATTTGCATATTTAAATGGATGTAAGAATGAGATTTGATTACATATAATTTTGAAATTGTTTCAGAATTAAGGACACAATATATAAATAAAGACACGACTAATAGAAACCAATTGTGCGCTAGTATTAGAAACTATTTCACCCAAAATCTTAAGGTGTTGAAGAAGGTCATTTCAATGATTTTATACTCTTATATTTCTAATACTCCCAACTCACTTGAGAGCCTTTCTTGGGGGCCCAACATTTTGGGATCGAAAAGTGGATCACTATGAGCCTATTATTGGTGAATTCCCCAAGTGTCCAAATTTACTATGAGAATATTGGGAGTGGTGGGGTTCGAACATGTGACCTTCACCAAGCCCTGAACTCTGATACCATGTTAGAAATCATTTCAGTCAAAACCTTAAGGTGTTCGAGAAAGCCCTTCCAAGAACCTTAAGATGTTAGAAACTATTTCACCCAATCTTAAGGTGCTAGGTTGTAAAATAAAATGAATCATATCTTTTAACGCTCTCTGTCACTCAAAAGCCCACCAAGGGGTAAGAGTGGACTAGTAGACAACACAACACATATATAACCACTGGACCACACAACTCACAAAAAACCACACAAACACAAATATATTGAGAATATTGAGTGCACAAGGATTCGAACCCGGAATCTCTCCTAAATATAGCTCTAATACCATGATAGATCCCATTTCACCCAGAATCTTAAGGTGCTAAGGAATGCCCTTTCATGAATTTTATACTCTTATATTTCTATAGCCTGCAAGAACTATATCTGAGCGTTTGTTACCTTTGATCGATTATAGTCTTAATATTATATTTGACTACATACCTTATTTGGCTAATTATATATTTTTAAATTATTATTTTAGTAAAAAACAGATATCATGATCTTTTTAATTATCATAGTACATTATCTCATAATTACATATATATATATATATATATATATATATATATATATATATATGCCTGAACTTGTAATTTGAAAGTATCGTTAATTATTATATAACCACGATCCACGTATACAAATAGCTTAAGTGTTAATTAATACAATAATTAATTACAATTGTTAGAAAAATCAAGTGATAATTACAAACTGTCCATTAATAGGTACAATTTTTTATAGTTGCAGCTCTTTACATATATAAAACATAGGATAAGTGAAGGCCAAATCACTGCATGTCAATAAAGTAATAATATTGTAGTGTTTTACCCACCTAAGGTACATGACTGAGTTGCCAGACCTTTAATAAATATTGTACATGTGGCAATCAAGATTTTTTTTTAATCTTTAGTCATACAATTAGGCTTGTCACAAAGTGCACTACAGGATTTCACTTGCAAATGCAGTGAAATCTCAACTTGCAATTTTAGTTGAATTTGCAGTGTCTGCACCAAAATGCGCTACAAGTTAAAATACTGCAACGGTAGCTGAGGCCAAGTTGACTAAAGTATAGACAATGAAAATGACAACTAGCTTTTTCTATTAGCTTGAAGATAAAGATTGAATTAAATAGCACATATATCTATAACAATGAGATATGAAGATCAACAAAGCTGAAGTAGCTATCGAGTTTAGAAGTGCTTTAGTTTAGGACCACATGAATCAACAAGCCAAGATAAAAGCAATAGATTTTCAGATTTTGAAAGTTGTAAGACTGCAACTTTACTATCTGACTTTTAATTTGGAAAATCTATTATATATTATGTATAATTTCTAATTTTGTTTTCATTTAAAAGTTTTCATATTCAAAGAGTTGTGAGAGAGAAAAAAACTTTATAATCCAAGTGTTTAACTTTATAGCTCCATTCTTGGAGATTGTTGCCTTTTGGAATAAGTTAAACTCAAGTTTCATCATTGTATATATATTGTTGATAAATTTTTTATTCTTAGTTTATTTTCTTGCAGTTCTTGTTTCTGCTTATTATACACATTATTCATCTCCGTAATTTACTACAAGATGAAAAAAAGGTTTTAAATTACATAAAGATTTCAAAACTTGCATTCAGCCATCATTCAGCAAGTTTCCTTTGTGCTTAATCTATTTAACAACACATAATCACTTTAACCAAATTAAAATATTTAATAATTACTAAATTTAACTATAACTAATCAACTTTTGCTAAAATTATGTGACTATAAGTGATCGATTATATGCGATTACAAAATTAATTTTAATCAATTGATTACTATTAGTGAAATGTTATATTAATCGATCAAGTTTTACAATATTATTTGCTTGCACATGAAATTAATAGATATTTTCTTAACATAAATAAATTTTAATTAAAATGATTGAATATACTCTATCGACTACGATTAGTTCCACTTTTACATGCCATATAAAAATATACATACTTGTAATTGAAAAGTCGATCAGTTTAACTTTGTATATCTAACTAAATGTGATTATTAATTATAATAATATATACTTAAATTTAACATAGATCAATCTTATAAACATAATTAGATTTAACAATTTTAAATCTTTAACCAGATATTATATTTAATAGGTCTTTTTGAAGACGTTGAGATCAACTAACCAACGTAATGTAAGATCTACAGTTTAAAATTAATGGCCTTCAACCACTAATATGCAGATAACCACCCCCTCGATCAGTTTTAGCACCTCTAATAAGGTCAATTCCAATAATTTGCCCTAAATTTAGACCACTATCTGACCTAAATTAGGTCAGACACCCCCTCAAACTCCAACAGTCTGGCCTAAATTACTATTATATTATTATATTTATATTTTATATTTTAAGTAGTTTTTTTAATATTATTAATATTAATCCTTCAATATTAAATGATTAAAATATTTTATATATTAATTACTAATATTGTACTCTTTATTTTATATATTTTTAATATATTTTAAATTTAAATTTAAGAATATTTACTTTAAATTTTGTTTTATAATATTTTTATATTATTATGTAAATATTATTTATATTAAAAATAAGTAATTATATATATATATATATATTAAAATAATATTCAAACTAGTTAATTAAACGTATAAAGTAAAAGATATTATTATTTTAATACTTTCCTAAATTTAGGTAAGTGAATAATGCTGACCTAAATTTGGACATCACTGTTCAGTGACCAAAATTTGGACATCACTGTTTAGTGACCAAAATTTAGGTCGGAGTTTAGACCATTATTAAAATAAATTTAGGCTAAAATTATATTAAATTCCTAACAAGTGAACTACTAAACACGCATAATCAATTCGGCTGGTAATACTGTTGGCAAAGTTTGTCTTATCTTTAGTCTAATCGCGTCCTGTTGCCTGAGTAGACTTTGGGAATATGACAACCTATTCTAGATTATTATAACTAAATAAAGGTTTAGGTATAGTTGATATTAGTAATGGTCTCTTTGTATTAATTATAAAGTGACTTCAGTTTATAAGTAAAAAGAAAAATTTAAGTTCAGTTAAATAGCCTAATTTAAAGTGAGAAAACTACTTTTAAGTGAAAGTTTGAAAAAAAAATAATATATTTATTATTTTTTTTCTATTTATAAGCTGAAACCACTTATAAGCGCTACACAAACACCTCAATATATAATATGATGATATGTGGCTTGTGAGTGTTAACGTTTGCGTGTTTTGTTCTGGTAGATGATGATATGATGTCCATCAATATACGGGATCTGTTTGTATTTGCCAAAACTGATACCACCATGTGGACCATCTCTCCAACTCTGTGTTTGTGTGAGCGTTAGTAATCAAATTACTTGTAGGTCGCAAAATATATATTCACGATATATAAAAATATACTGTACTATTTATTTTAGTGTTTTATTTACTTTTTATTGTTATTTACTGTACTATACGTCCCATCACATTCTTGTTTACAAATAACATAAAAAAAAAGTTGTATACAATATTGCTCAACAAAATTTTCAAAATCTTTGGTTGAAAGTCACATATGTAGAACCGGCCTTGTGGACACAAGCGGAAATGTAACATGCTTATATATGACTTTTTAAGTTCGGCCTGTGGAAATTCAAAATATATATATGCAGGAAATTAATTAGGGTGATACATTTTGTCTGTTTGACTTGTCAATAACCATATCAGCAGCTAGGAGAATGTCATGGCCAGGGGCCACGATCGTACATACATGGTGCTACAGGTTACAGATAGCCTTTATATTCGATCTAGCCTCTCCATTTATGGTCATATTTGTTAATCAGTTGTATCTCTAAAAATAAATATTTATGTATGTATTTTTCTTAAATAAATATTTTTTTTTTAAATTACACAAACACCCCTATGTTTAGTGTCTTCAACACAGGAATTTGTATGTACGGTATGTATACATAAAGTCAACTGAAATGAATGTTTTAATATATATTAAAATATAGATTTAAAAATGTATTCTCCGACCACCTTAAGTCGAAATAATTTTTAATATGATATGAGAACTTAGATTTTGGTAAACTTAGATTTTGGTAAAGTTTTGAGTTTAAATCCCATCACCTTCAATATTCTTATACTTCATCTGTTCCATTGAATTTGTTAACATTTGATTTGAATACGAAGATTAAGAAAAAAAAGGAAAATAGATTAAAAAAAATAATCTGATGGGTCCAATTAATTGTTGTGAGAGATGAAGTTACTATTTTAAAAAATATTAACAATTGAAGGGACATTCAAAATAGGATATATTAATAATCTATTGGGACAAAGGTAATATTAAATTTCAATCTCACAATATTAGTTTTTAGGTCAGGATTGAATTTTTTACCGAATTTTTCAAATTGATCTTTTAAATATTAAAAGTATATAAATATAAGCTGCTCAAGTTCCTTTCTATCCAAATGTTCCTAGAGTCAAAGTTTTTATGGATTCTCTAAGTTAAACTTTCAAAAAATATATTAAAAGTATATAAATATAAGCTCTTTGAAACGTCGCCTCAAGTTCGTTTTTATTGGAATGTTTTCAGAGTCACCTATATACAGGGGTGTATGCCTGAGCCATTTATAAGTCTTTTCTATCGAAATGTTTTCAGAGCCACTTATATAGGGGTGTTTGTCTGAACCACTTATAAGTGAAAGCAGTTTATAAATAAAATAAGAAAAATAGTAAATAACTACTTTTTCTTCAAACTTTCACTTATAAACAGAAAAAATATGAAATTAAAGACTCAATAAATGACTGTAATTCATAAGAGGAGAACAAAAAATAATAAATAAATATTTATTTTTTTAAACTTCCATTTTATAAGCCGAAATATGATTTGCGAAACAGGTCATATTTGAAAAACTGAGGTAGAAATCACATGAACAATGTTGCTTTAAATCAATCAAATCCCAATTATATTTATTTCGTTATGTACAAACCATGTAGCATTATCATTATCTTGTACGTACTGCTGAGTAGCTTTTAAATTTGGAAATATTTAATAAATTGTAACATCACAAAATATATCAAGTGACAAAAGACAGATTTGGCAGTGACTTCGTTGCAAACCATACATCAACTGTTGAGTGATTTGCATGCTCATGACATGGATTTTGATAGAGCCAAACCAATAACATATCTTTCCTTCAATTATTTATGACACAAATGTAACATTAAAAAATACATTTAGTATTATATTTAATAATAATAATTTAATTTTGTTTTGAGAGTTTATATATATACGGCAAAGTCTAATGTTTAAACTTACAAATATGCAAAGTAACTCGGGGCGAAAAAAGAAGGATACTATTCGAAGTCCGGTTCATATTTTATTTGAAAAATATGATACATAAATTGTATTCGTTTTTAAATCGAACCCTATACGAATCATGAAAATATATCTGAATATTAAATTGAATCAAATCTGAGCAAATGACTACCCAATCGAATAAAGGATCGTATTCATAAATTTTTAACTAGACATACCCGAATTCGACTAATGATCCAATTTATTTATCTATTAAAATCGATTTTATATACTCATTCCTTTAAATTTAGATATAAATACTATTCTTTTTTACTTTTTATAATTTCAATGTTTTTCAATAATATATTAATATTAATTTTAAAGATTAACTTTAAAAATAATTTGTATTGAATATTTTTAATTATTATTTTTATAACTTTAAATATAGTTTTAAAAATTTAGTGGTAGATATTCGACTCGTATTTAATGACTTGAAATTATTCATGTTCAACAGATAAATTTGAAACTGGTTCATATTCGGATCAGATTCGAATTCTAATAACCGAACCTACGATCCGAACCTTGGTTCATACCCGATAAAAATTAAATGAACCAAATTCGAGCACACTAGTATCTGAGTGTACCTGATTTATTTTTCAAACCCTAAGGCTATGTTTGTTTGAAGGGATTAAATATGGGATTTGACTATAGTCCTTTAAAAATTTTAACCCCATATTTGTTTTATAAATTCGGTTAAAGGATTATGAAGGATTAATAAAATAAGTCATTTGAAGAATTATATAATACATTGAAAAATTAGGTATTAGAGGGGATTAAATAATAATATATAAAACAAATATAAGATAAAGTATGTGATTGAAATATAATCATATGAATTATAATCATATGGACTAAAATACTAGAATTATAATCCTAACAAACAAATGGCCTAAAAGTAACTTATAAATTTCTAATTATTTCAACTATATATAAAAAATATAGTTAGGATATTGGTGTGTAGTGAATCCGAATGATTTTGAGCGTTAAATAGCTTTCACGTACGTATATCTACCAAAGATTTTGTTGCTGCAATTTGATTTGATATATAAAACACTGCAATTCTTACAAGTTACATCTTATTATAAGCTACCGACAATTTATTGTCATCTCCATATAAACGACTTCTCTTACACTTTCTACAACTGCTACGACGATTGATATTTATTATAATACTTCATGAACAAATAATTCTCTCTCTCTCTCTATATATATATATTATTTGGTGCTTAAGTATTTGTAATAACTTTCTGGCTAACTGTAAGAACGGAGAATGTAACAGAAGATAATATATGCTATTGAAATATCAAGTTAAGTTTTATTTTAATTAGAAATTAGAAACAAGAATGAGGGATTAATCCAATCTTCATAAATTACACGTGTCCAAATCGCAAGAGGTAAATGTAAAAGGGTACGGAAGGTTTGGTGAGCTAAACAATATAAGACCAAGAAAGAAGTGCCCTACCGACAACTGAAAGTGGACCAGTTTAGGGTTGTATATAGAGGGTGTTTTAGTTTAAAAAGGGATTTACGAACTGTTTTTTTAAATATATTATTTTATTTTGTTAGATTTTAAATTATACCTAATTTATAATATTAACTAAGTAATTAAAGCTATAAATCATTTATTTTATAATAAATAAAATCCTATCTTTGGCAAGCTCCCACGTTTTTTATTCCATTATTATCTCTTATGTCCATCTTCTGATTTAAGAATAGTGTGTCTTTAGTGTGCGTGTATGATGCACAAAATTTGACACCACCCTTCTATTATTTTATGACCATCACTTTATTATAAAACAAAACTAGCTTGTCATTCCTTTATTAAATGATAAAGATAAAGAATAATAACAATCAGTCAGGTCAATTATTTCAATTTCAATCTTCCATTGTTTATAACTTATAGGTGAACTGGGACCTTGCTCGGACGAGTACTTTCTGTATATAACCTAATTTGGGTCCTCAAGAAAATTATATATCTATATATTTACTCTTTAATATATTAAACAGAATTATAGTTTGTACCCGCGTAGAAAAAGTTACCTATAAACAAGGATGCTATTTTATAATATTAATGAGAAATACAGTAGAATCTCTATATCGTAATATCGTAATATTCTTGGAATTAAAAAAAATATTATTATAAAGAGATTATGATGTATATATAATTTTTTTAAATATATATAAATTAAGGTTTATATAAATTATAAACACTTAAAATATATATTTATTATATAAATTAAATCGTAAGAATATCGTTTGTTAACCAATAAAATTCAATCATTGTCAAAAACTACTTTAAATAAATATATTACATCATTTTAAGTCAATATAATTCTAATACTTTATATAAATATATAAAAATATATAATATAATTATATTTTATTATTATATAGAGATAAGTTACTTAACAATAT
>JAUEJK010249085.1:0-10183 GCA_032274865.1 Eryngium alpinum
GATCTAAATTTATCATAAAAAACTAATATATTTATTACCAATATCTATATACAAATTAACGAGATGACGTATATAAGTCAATCGGATCATAAATGGACCGGACCATTAACTTATTCGAGTTGGTCCATCTTAAATTGATAAATATGATACGTGTATCGAGTGGGTAGTAACGTGCTCAAGTTTGGTTTATCTAGCTAGTCGGGTAGTTTTTCTTGGTTCTGTATGGTTCAATTTAAAAACAAATATGATTCATGTATCATATTTTTTGGGTCGATTTTGAATCGAACTTCGGATACTCTCGTTCGTTTTTCACCCCTACTAGCATATCAGCAGTTATCCATGCAAAGACGTCTTGATTCTCCTGCAAGAAGCCGGTTAACTCTTGTCGTTCTTCTTCTCTCAAGCTAGCTCCTTTGTAAGTGACCATTTTTTCATCGGTCTCATCAAGGGGTATGATGATGAGTTCTTCTGCTGGTTGACCTCTATTCTCCTGAGAGTTCTTTCTTACATCTAATTCTGCTATAGGAAGGGTTTCTCCTCCCCTTCCGTATTCCTTTGTTGCAGTCATACATCAAATTTGAGTGGTGCCCACATCGCCTTTACGTACTCCTATACCTCGAGGAGTTGGGAACTTGATTATTGCATGGTATGTAGATGGTACGGCTTAAAACTGGTGTAGTCCCTTCCTTCCCAGTATCACATTGTATACAAATGGACTCTCTGTCACCACGAATTCCAGAATCTTGGCTTCTTCTTTAGCTCCCTCTCCAAGGATCAGAGGGACCTGTATGACACCTTTAGCGGGAGTTTCTTCTCCCCCAAATCCTATCAGAAGATTCTTCGGCTTTCCCAATCTCTGTAAAGGAAACCCTAACTTGATGAAGGTCTAGAAAAATAGGATATTGACAGCGGCTCCGTTGTCCACTAATATCTTTGTTGTCCATTGATTTCCTAGTCGAGCAGTTATTATTAGAGGATCTTCGCAGAAAGGTTGAACCTCCTCTAAATCTTCATTAACAAAAGTGTTGGATTTGCTTACTTTGTGGCCCTGGTTGCCCACCAGGGTCCTCATGTTTATGGATTCTTCCATCAATAGCCTCTTATCCTGATTCCCACAGACGACGCCAAATGTTACTGATCAAAATAAAACTCTTGAGTTAAAGCGTACCTGACTCTCATGAAGGTCAAAACCTGATCTCCAAGCTCCTTGAACATCCGTCAGAAAAACTGTAAAAATCGGTGGGTTGGTCCCACCGGAGGGACTCGGGTGCAAGAATAAGTAATCTGAAGTATATCTTTGTATTTACTGAGTTTGAGCTAAAATTGGGTACCTGATTATGAGGAATAATCCCATTTATATAGGTATGGATTAGTGTTTTACATCCCTATTAGGAATTAGAATCCTATTATAATTGGTAATTCTCTTTACCTTATCTCTTCTTTCTTGCACCCCAAGACTAGGAATCATTACTTGATTTGCCTACGAGATTCATTCCTTTATATAATATTAGGGTTTCTGCACCTCTTTAATAATTCCCAGTTGAATTGGGCCTTTGCCGTATTGGGCTTCGTGGGAAATCTGTTCCTCTTAATACGGACTGCTATGTCCTAATTCAGATCTGGATTGTGCCCATCAATGGATTATTGAGTCAGTCCCTATTTTTGGCCCCCCTACAACAGTAAAAAAGATAGGAACTGCACTTTACCAGAAAGATTGCAGTCCCCACTTTATTGACAGTTAAAAGGTACAATGCAGTGTTATAACTAAACAAAAATTCTTGAAAACAAAAAAGTCTAATATTCTGAAGTTCTTACTTTATTCAATTTTCATTTTCTCTTCATCTCTTCTATGGTTTAAAATTTCTTCTTGCTTGAGCATTGCAGTACAAGTTATTGTTTTGTTAAAGCATAGATTTATTTCTGAAACAATTTAATTATTTATTTAAAGTGCGTACTTTTTGAAGTATCAGAAGTTGTTTAAGACTCTGTTTATAATTAATTACATGTTTTAGTTTTTCTTTTCACTAAAATAGTAATATTTTAAAAGAAAAGCTGAAGCGCGTGGTTCTTCAAACATAAAATTGGTTTTACAAAATACCAACGGTTAATAGAGTCATATTCAATTGTTTTCCAAAAATAGCCTTACTCTTCAACAATCATTTTAACCTTTAATTTAATACAAGTAAAAATTTCATTTTCCCACTTCTCTCCAAAATCGTTTGATATTCAGAAAAAGAACTTCCAACTTGTGCGAAAAATCCTCTCTTTGAAAAATCAATTTCTCTCTAATAATGGCGAAATCAAAGGTGAAATCAACTGCTGCTTCAGTTTCGGGCTTCGATTTTAAGAAGACAAACTTTATGGCCGATTCAGATGTAGAGAAATGTCCAAGAGATTTACAGTATCTTATACAATTTCTCCTAAACTCACCAATCAGGTATGCTCTAACTGCTAATACTGATATTTACAAAGATATCTTGTGTCAATTTTAGACTTCTGCAGAGTAAGAATTTAAAAACCCTGATAGCTCTGTAGTAAATTCCATTAGTTTCACAATTAATCAGACAAGGTATTCTTTTGATGCCCAAACAATTAACACTGCATTATAATTTCCTGTTACAACTCCTTCTGTTATAGTCCAATACCATGATATGAAAGAACTTTTAATCTCTGTGGGCTATAAAGAAAAGTTTACTCTCAGTAGAGTATTCTAAGAAATGTTTGGATGGGCGATGGGAATATTTCATGTTGACTCTTAGCTAAACATGAAGTGGATGGGATCAAATATCAAGGAATGTTATTGAATTAGCTCAAATGTTATTGAATTAGCTCATGTTCTTGTTCATAATCTTGATTTTGATTATGGGTACTAGGTATTTAATGAACTAGTTCAAAAACTCGGTAAGAACCCTAGAGAGAAAAACATCTACTTTAGCAGATTTCTCATAGCTATTATTAATCATGTCTGTAGAGATCTTGTTATAAGTTCTGATGATGTTAAAATTCATGTCGTACTGCAATCAATAAAAGCTTTTAGTTCTTTTGTAGACAGGGCCAATGGGTCTCATAATAATACACCATACATGAGATCCCTAGTTACTGGACAGAGTCATGACCAAGGCCAAGGTGACTCTGATTCCCATGCAGTCCCTAAGGAACCTAAACCTAAACACACTTCAAAAGCTAAAGCAACCTCTTCTGTGGATAAAGATAAAGTTACAGACACCAAGAGGAAGCTAATATTAAACCTTAGTGATTCAGAGTCTGAGGGGGAGGCATCAATGAGCACTGCAGGTGAGGGTGCTGTTTAATGGAAAACCAATTTAGGTGAGGGAGAGAAAGCATAAATTACACAGACCTATGAGAGAAAAAGAAAAAAAGGAGTTGTGAGAACAACTAAAAAGAAAAAGAAGTGAGAATGAGAGTTCACCACACAAGAGGGCACATACTGACACTACAGACACAGAATCAGTCCCTTCATTTGATGATGCTCCTTCATCTTCTCCAGAGCATCAGCCAAACACTCCTTCTCAACCTTCTTCTCCTATCTTGAATGTTCCTTCTTCAGTAGGGATGGATGACACTGCATTTCCATCTCCTACAAATCCTCAGTCTTCATATATCTCTGAGGAGCCAATACTCGATATTCCATAACTGAAAATATGGAAGAAGAAATGAGAATGGAAAATAAACCATTCAATGATTTTCTTGATATAGAAATAAATCCAACCACTACATTTTCCTTAATAGTAACTATAACTGAAGGGACTGCAGTTGATCATGCAGTTCCAGCTTCCACATCCCCTCAAGCCACAACTCATGACTTGCAGTGACCGACCAATCTGTCACTTTTATAGATTTTACCACAGTCTCTACAGTCCCAACCTCTACATCTCAAGAGGTGAGAGGTGTTGTGTCTTCAAGCTTGCCAATGGTACTTCATACATCCATTGATATCCATTCTTTCACCAACACTGCATTCTCTCAATCTGAAGCTACAGATCATAAAGTGGCTCAAGTTCTTATAAATATATTATCCTTAGTAGCTCAGACACATCTCCAAACCTATAGGCAGCCCCATTTTACTATTGATTCTAGTGTGTTAGAGAAAATAATGAGTGAAAAACATAATGAAAAAGAATATGAGAGGCTGGCTAACCCTGCAGAGGGCCAGGCAAAAGGAGAGCAACTGAGATTGACCTTAGAAGGTCACAGTGAGGTTGTGAGGACTTCTCAAACTACAAGTGACTCATTGGTCACTGCAAGTATTTCTCTTGGAGCCCCAGTCACTTGCAGTTCCACCATCTACGACTTCTATTCCTAATTCTTCATCTATTTTTATGCCTACCACTACACCAGAAATTCCCACAAATACTCCATCATCAACCATTCTACCCACAGTTGCAGACTCCAACTTGCTTTTCTCTAAGGTTTCTAAACTGGAAACTGAGGTTACATCTCTTAAGTTAGATGTTAATGACCTCAAAGCAAGTTCTGAAGGATAGAGTCTGAACTAGGTTCAATTAAATCACTGTTATCAACTCTAATAACTTCTCTTCCTACCAAATTCAATGATGATGCCAAATGAGGGGAGAAGAGATCACATGAGGATAGTGAGGATGATGAGGAGACTAATGGTTCTATTGGAGGTAAAGGTGCTTCAAAGGAGAGAGCGAATAAGGGTGATGGCAATTTGCCATGTAGTGATAAGGATAGAAGATCATCAAGCTCTAGTTCTGGTGGAGGAAATTCAAATAATCGTGGGTCTCACATAACTGCTGGAGGAGCTGAGGAGGATGAGGAAGGAGAAAGCTTTAGGCTTTGCAATTCTCAGGCTTTGGTGATGCAGTGCCTAATTTAACCAGTCTTACAATAGTGCATGTCTATCCAATTCTTGCAATGCCCATCACTGCAGTTCCAGAACTTACAGAAAGGGAAAAGATGATCTTAAAGCAGCAAGCAGAACCTCTAATTCAAGTCAAAAAATATCAAGGAGAATCATCAATTGGAGGTCCTGCAGTCCCTTATGAAAAGCCGAGAAGAAAAAGTTCAAAATTTTGTAAGTTGTTGAAGAAGAAAGGCCAAAGGGCAAATGAAAGGTGAAGTTCTTGGAAGTTGAAAGAGATCTTGATATTGAGCTGACAGAAAGATGCATTCAAGCTATGCTAGAACAAGAGAAAGCAACTACAGAACCAGCACAGAAAGCTCAAGGCTTTATGAGTGCTGCAATCACAAGTGGCAGAGGATTAACTATACAAAGAAGGATGAAGATACTCTCATATGAGATATATGCCAAATCTCTTGAAGGTTATGTCATTGATGAATAGGGCACTACAGTTCCAAATCCTCAAAGCCCATAGAAAGTTGAAGTGCCAAAAGAAGCTGAGTCTGCAGTCCTTAAAATCCAAATTGAGGGTATTTCTGATGAAGAAATAGCTTTAGCTAAAGCTGAGCAGAAGATTCATGATGATATTCAAAGGGATGCAAAAATTGCACTTAAATTTGCTGAGACAGATGAAAAGCCAAAAGCCAAGTTCACTAAGTCAAGAAGAAAAAAGGGGAAAGGCTTTGTGGCTAAGGAGAATCCAAGCAAAGAAGAAGATGTGATTTATCCTAAGGAGCTATAGAGATTGAAAAAGGAGGAAGCTACTGAAAGATATGAGCATAAAAGAAGATTGGAAGCTCTCGAGATTGCAGTGAGCTATAACATTCTAGTGGAGTTTGACATTAACTAGTGATCTTATCAGAAGAAGATAGAGAAAGACTGAGGATCCTAAAAGCAAAAATTAAGAAGCTCAATAAGGATGCTGACACTGCACCTGTTACTGTTTCTCAAAGTGAAGTGGTCAATATTCCTTCTACAGTTCCAGTCAATCTATAGTTGAAAGGTCATCTCTCAGCCAGAGTACTGCAACTCAGATAGAAAAATCAGTTCCTGAAGCAGTTCCTTCATCAACATAAGTTCATCAATTCTCAGTCTCTGCAGTTCACTTATCAGCTCATATAGATCTTTTAGATCACCTATCACATATTCTTGTCGAAGGATTGGATCAAATCAATTTCTCCTCTGTGTCCAAAATAGTTCTTGCTATGTCTATTATGCTAGAAGACTTCCTCCAGGAGCAAATATGGTTACAGTTTGGGGGGAAACCATCAGATATATATCACAGGAGTAAAAGTCAGTTGAAGGCCATTTATGTAAATTACTATGTCAACTGCATTCCTGGAGATTACAAAGATATTCAAATAGTTCTAATACCACTTGCAAATCCTGATGAGCTTATAAGAAGATTGACTATCTGGCAACACAAGTGGAAGGAACAAGGTGGAGAATTGTTGGGAAGCTAAGGTGAAGAAATCAAGTTGTGATTCTTTCTTCTCCCTGGTTAAGGAACAGGGCAGTGTATCAGTTGCAGGACCTCAAAGATCTTGTAAAGATAGGAGAGGATAATTGTGACTTTCTTATCAAAAAGTTCAATATGTTCATCACTTCAAAGCAGAGGGAAGCTGACTAGATTCAAAAGTACGAGCTTGAAGTGTCCAACTTTCCTTTAAAGCTGAAGTTCCTTAATCTATCTGGAGAAGAGGATGAGTTCTTATACTACAAAGATTTCTTTACCTTTTCACAAGCAAAACTGGAGTACATACTTGGACTGATCAAGAATTTAAAGGATATATCTTTCAAAACCTTCTACCAAGTTCTGAAGCTAGATCTAGACTGATGCAACAATGGTCAACACAGACTTGGAAGGGTTATTGAAGTGAATGAATCAAGAAATAAGTATGGCATTAGATTTGATAAAGATGACTCTCAAGAAAGGTGCATTCAGCCCCCCTTCTGCACCTGTGAACTCAGAAATAACATAAACGACTCTGATCATGCCTACCATCCGCCTATGGTTCGTAGTTCGGCGGAAGAGGAGGCAATGAGAAAGGGAAAAGAGCAAAGGCTCCGAGAGACCTGACTCAGGGAAAAGGAAGCTCGTCAGAAAGATAGGGAGGCTTTTATTTTGTTACTTAACCAGGCTAAAGAGTTGACTGAATGGGATGAGCGAATCAGAACTCGATTAAGTTTGGAGGATGACCACCTAGATACTCAGCTGGTGCTAGGTGATGAGGATTTTGGAAAGAAAAAAGGTGGATCTACCGACCGAACATGCAAAGCCAGAAAGAAATCCAAGAAAAGCCTAAAGGCAAGGGATAAGCAGAAAGAGCCTAAACTTCGTAAGCAAAGCAAGGAAGTGGAATTTTCGGAGGAGTTCGACTACTCTGACACTCCGTCTGACTGGTCAACTGAAAGTAGTAAAGAAGAAGAGGATGATGATACGGCTAGTCGGGTGGCCAACATTGAAAGGGTTATGCTAGGCGGAAGCAGAAGCCATAATTATGAGTCTCCTCTAGTCAAGTTCATTCAAAAATATCAATCAAAGCAATGTCTGATTGTACCAAAGCTCCAAAAGTATACTGGGGACACAGATCTGAATGATTTTATAGTCAACTAAGAGAATGTTATGGACGTGGCTGGGCATGATTATGGCTCTCATTGCCGACTGTTTGAATCTTTCTTGGATGGAGAAGCTAAAAAATGGTACTGCTCATTAGCTTCGAGAAGTATAAGGTCTTACAAGCAATTAAAGAAGCTCTTCCTCAAATATTTTGCTTTCTACCGTATAAGGGGTAAGAAGACCGACTGGCCAATCAATATTAAGCAGAGGAAGGATGAAGACATAATGGACTTCCAGAAAAGATTTAAGAAGGCTTGCCAGCACGTCTACTGCCTGAATGAAGAGCAGGCAATGGCACTTCTAACTAAAAACATGGATAGAGAGAAAATCAAAATGCTGAGAAGTTCTTTATACGGCTTTCCTCCGAGAACTTTAGATGATATCTTCTTCCGGGCAAGGAACATTGAGATGATAAAGGAAATAATGGACGAGCAGTGAAAAATACGTGGAATGCAATACATCTGCGCAAGTACTACCAGTAGACAGTCGGGTTATGTTTAACTCCATTTCTGTTATCAATAAGCTAAGTTAGTTAGTTAATTGTCCGAATATATGGGCAGACCAGCTAACCACACTAACACTGTTATGTTTTATATATCTCAGTCATTCAGCCGACTAGTTAGACTAGATCGACAAATAAATGGGGGATTGCTAATATTACATTTGCTTTATGTAAGTTTCAGAATTCTCTCGAAGTTGAAGGATTAAATAAACGTTCTCTGGTTTTCATTGAAAATTATAACTGTTACTTTACTAGTAGTTGTTACAGAAGGAATCTGATATGATCAAGTTTAAAGGGATGTCAGGGATGACAGGACCCCCTACAGATAATCAGATTGCCCGAGCGCTCGGGCAACTAATCCCAGAGCGACGACCGACTGAGGACATATACAACGATAATAGTGTCCATTCCGCTAGCTCATGGACGCGTAATAATATTTGGCTTAGCAAAAATATAGATAAGGTTGACATTTCAATCTATCATAAGCTAAGTGACTGAAACTATAGTAAAGATGATCGTTTAAACGGAAGTGGGTGAGGTAATATATGGATGACCACCCAAGCTATCTGGTAGACTGACCATTGATTAGGAATGTTTAACGCTTATTCAATTGCCTAGGTCAGAATGGTTACTGCTTGATCGTTTAAATGGAAGTGGGTGAGATAATACATGGATGACCACCCAAGCTATCAGGCAGACTGACCATTACTACGTTCAACTGACTGAGTAAGAATATTATTACTTATTCATATTGTAATGTTCAGTTGACCGAATAAGAATGTTGTTACTTACTCACGCCGCCATGTTTACTTGATCAGGTAAGAGTGTCACTGATTATTCATATTATAATGTTTGCATACTAACTTACTATGAATTGAAGTCATGCTTCATATAAGTTATGATTAGATACCTATTCATGGGATTCTCGCATACCTAGTTGTTGGACTTTGTATAGAACCAGTCTAATACGAAAGTTAAGTGAATTAACATTCACTGATAGACATAATAAGTTTGTAGATTAAAGACAACTAGGCATCACATGTTAAGCCGATCGAGTACAATACTTAGTCAAATAATTACAATTTTACCTGATGACCGATCAAGTTGTAAAGCTCGAAGGCCGAGTAAAATGCTTAGCAAATTTTATCATATTTTTACAACTACACCAAGCATCCCTGGGAAAGTACTTTAGGACTGTCGTTCGGGCGTGTCCGGCTCAGATGGTTTGATTGGTGACTCTAAAGGTTGACTATCCCTTTCTTCTTCTTCTTCCTTTTCGGCAATAGCCAACACGTCCCTGTTAAGATTCACTAAGTAATCCTTATAGGGGAGGTTGTTTGCTCGGATTTGTCTAAGGATATTAGTCATCCCACCATTGTAATAGTTGAACTCAACTTCATTTGCCCTTTTAGTCTCCTTTGCTAAAGCTTTGTTCCGACTGACCACCTTACGCTTCAGCTAGCATTAGCTGGTCTGCGTAGTTATTCGGTCAGCCCTATTATTTCTAAAGTGTCCATCACGCTTAGCCTGTTAGACACTTGGGGAGCTTATTGAGCCCGGTAATATTTGGAGCGTCTTCTTACTCGATCAGTCTGTTTATCTCTTTTGGGCTATAATTACATAGTTAGATCAGCCCAATATCTACGTGTTGGGCTCGATACTGTATGGACTGGCCTATTAGTTGGTCGGGCTGATTGCTGTTACTGGACCACAAGTACCTAATCAGCCCAATCCACTATTCACTTACTTGCTAATCTATACGTGCAAATTATCCTGTTGTTATATATAACTAATTTAGTGGCAGGATGTACATGGACTCTACAAGATAGACTCCAAAGAGAATTTGGTATCTACTGAAATATAAAAAAATTAGTTTTATTAATATTATTCATTGATTGTCATTATCTACTTGATCAACCCACTAAATACCACGCAGGAGGTAAAACGGGGGATCAGTCCATCTTCGTACATTTTGCAGGTAAATTGGTTGGTTGGACATGAGACTCTCCAAATCCGGCATCAATATAATATTAAAAACGGACGTGAAATAAATAACATTTTTAAAGTTAAATAGATTTGAAAAAATATTAGATAATATAATATGAGAAAACAGTAATAATTTAAATTTATATTTTATTTATAATATTTAAAATTTAAAATTAAACCTCTTTTTAAA
>JAUEJK010249194.1:0-10182 GCA_032274865.1 Eryngium alpinum
GCTATAATTTGTGCTATATTTAGCACAAACTATAGGTGGAGCTATAATTGCCATGTCATCAAATAAGGGGAAAAGATAGGAAAATAAATGATAAAGTGGTTACATTTGAAACAAAGGTAGTTAATATAGCACAAACCATTGGAGGAGTGTAGCTATTTTAGAACCAAAAATTATTTTTTGGTGCTAAATTGTAGCTATTTTAGCACAACCATTGACCTTGCTCTTTATAAGTTGTAGCCACTTATGAAAGTGTTTAACTCCGCTTATATTCTATTTATAAGAGGAAGCTTAAAAATAAAAGTACATATTTTTTGTTTTCTTTCCAGTTATAAGCTGCGGCCACTTATAACAAACAACCCATTTGATAACATAAGTGTAGAATATTTTTCACATAATTTTTCAATATGATTTGTCAATCAAGATTTCCGGGGCAGCCTAAATTATTAAAAATGTAAAAAAAAATTGAGTTTCAGCTATGTCAATTTTTTAAAAAATACAGTAAACATGTATATTTTATTTTAAGATTATATATATTTTGTATTATTTTAGATTTGATTGTTCTATTTTCTTAGCTTCTAACGGGCAAACAATTTAAGCACAACTAAATTTTATGTTTATTTTTTGAAAAACTGATAGCAGTTTTTTAGAAAAAATATTGGCCTCTCATATACCTCATCTTTTTTCTCCGAGTGAAAAGGAGCGAAAATATAATATTTAATTTATGTGTTTCACTTTCATCCCGAAAATGAAATGAAAATTTTTGGATGAAAATCTTTCAGATTTTATTTTCATATTTTCACTAAAGGGAATAAATATAATAATTCAAAATAGACTTGAATATTTTAATAAAAATCCAAATATTAAAAATTCAAATTTATTAATACGAAAATTTATTAATACGATAAGGTCCAAATTGGTCCAAATTGAAGTTCAAAATTACAAAAACAAAGATTTTAAAAATCCAAAATTTAATGAAGAAAAATGTAACTATCCCATTTTTATGAAATTATTAATATGATTCTAAGTATAATCTAAAATTATAAAAATTAATACTTATTTAAGAATGTTCTATTCTCATAGTACGTAATTCATTTAATTTTTTTACTTTTTTCCCATATTTTTATCAGACTTAGGGGGTGTTTGACCATCACTTATTATAATTTATAAGTGATTGACTTCTTAAAAAAAGTACATATTTGTTGCTTTTATTTTCCTCTTATAAATTTTAGTCACTTATGAGAGTGTTTAACTTCACTTATATTTTGCTTATAAGAGGAAATTTGAAAAAAAATAATCTATTTATTACTTTTTTTACTTATAAGCTGCAGCCACTTATAAGGGTTGCAGCCTAACATCCCCTTATTCTCGCATTAGATAATTCTCGATGGGATCATCCGATTTTACTGGTTTTGTAACGAAGAAGCGCAAAGTTTGACTGTTTTACTGCTCTTTCTAGATTTTTAAATATACTGTAAAAATAAAATCGTAACTTATTTATCTTTATTAAATTTGTTAATAAGAGTAAATTTATATGTACAGATAACAAACAGATGGTATTAATAAAAATACTCTTCAAATATAATTTGACACAATAATTTTTATGAAAGGTTAGTGTTTTATTTAATTCCAATCACGTAAATTTTTTAGGATTGGACTTTTATTTAATTATTTTTTAATATATAATATACTATATTTTAGATTTTAGATTCAATAATATTTTAATTTATTTCAATAATTAAATTCAAATTATTGTTGAACTGTATAATTACAAAAGTTAAATATAAATGAAAAAATAATATCTATCTTTTGTTTTTCTGCTCACAAACGAACTTAAAACTTATGACAGATAAATAGCACCATAATATCATTTTTAAAGACTTATCACAAAACTTTAGCAAAAAATAAAATAAAAAAAAGGACTTATCACAAACTATCAGCTAAAGTTAAGGAGATATGAAACTATTTGTTATTATTACTCAGGTTATAATCGAACCTTCGAGTTAACTTTCTAGATCTGCAATTATATTATATTTGCACTTGCATTACATTTGTATTTGTATCTGCATTTACATTACATGTGTATTTGCATTTGATGTCTGTTATGTTTCATACAGTAAACATGTCTGATTTATTCAAGAGTTGATTGCAAATGTGCATTTTTTTAATATAATTTTTTAAGTAAATTAAAAATTAAATACTATATTATTTAATATTATATATATAATATACATTTAAATTATTATACCCATGTCAACTAAATAAATAATACATATTATAACATATTTTTTTGTAAATTAAATAATATTTATTAAATATTATATAATTAAATTTAAATTTTTATAAATTAATAAATTTACTATTTTATCCTGATTAACTCACGATTTAAACAATTTTTTTATCGGCATTAGCCTAGAAGGTGTATTTTGTAATAAATACAAGATTGAAGTGTAAATGAAAATTTGTCAAAAAAAAAGTGTGAATTAAAATATGTGCGAGGTACAAACGCTTATTAACTCTTCTAAAAAAACAGGTGTGGGACTGAAAGTTGGACTTAGGGCTAGAGGTTTGGCCCAATTGAGAGAAAAGGGAGGAAGTAGGAAGAACGGCCCTGTTTGTCTGTTCGAACTAGATTTGGAACTGATTTGAAGTTTAATAAATGGTACGAATAAAATGAGTAAATTACAGATGTAATATTGAAGAGTAATACTAGACAATTCGAAATGGTTTCTGAATCGGTTGTCGAATTGATTTTCAAATGCCACGTGACAATGAATGATTGACTCATTGATAAGATTATGGAATAGATCTATGAGACTAATATGAGGGTCCATTATTTATTTAATATCTACCAATTAATAGTTGCCACATGGAATTTGGGAACAGATTTGTGATCCGTTTTGGAAGCTCTAGCATTTTTCAATATTGAATTATGTATTTGCAATTTTTATACTATACTCCAAAAATAATCGTATATGTCATACTAAAATATTTAAATTTAAGACGATATATATATCGTCACTCCTCTCCCTACGTCAGCAGCCCCTACCTTCCTCCCACACCATCAGTCCCCTCGGTAGCTCTACTGTCACTTCACTCCGGCTGCCGTCATCGTCATCTATGAAAGTGCACCTAGAGAGGGTGAATAGTTATTATTTACTAAATAATGATGTCCGATTTTAACTTTCATCCAGTAAGCAACAGACTGTTTTCAAAGACGGTATTAAATTATGTTGTAAAGTGTACCAGTTTATTCAACAGTCATATATATAATGCAATGCAGTAAATTAAATTGCAAAACTAAAAAGTAAAAAATACAGTCGAATTTTAGCCAGGTTCGACCCCTAAACCCTTAATGGTCTATGTCCTTGTCTCTTAGCAACGTGGTAAGAGATTGTATTATTAATCACTACATATTTTCGATTACAAAATTATTGTATTATTAATCACTATATAACCCCGATTACAAAATCAATAATACAACTGTTCCCAAAAACAGCCTGTTGAATAGGCGCCTTCCGGAATCCTAGGATACTAGAACTCCCTGTTCCTTGATCATATCGATTCCCCTTTGGAGATTGGCTCCCACCTTAGCACTACTCCACCCAAGGCAACCAACAACTACTATACTACATTTCTGACAAGATATAACAATCAAATCAAGAGTACAACTCAACCAAGTATTATCTCACTTATATCTATAGATACATATATATGATTTGAGCTTTGTATATAAGTGAAGTATAAAATCAGAGAGGTTTGAGTTGTAAAACAGTGTTGCACACACACACACACTTAAAAAACAATTAGTGTTCTTCTTTTTTATATCAATTTAAAAGCAACGACTATGAAGCTTTGTTGAGTGAACGAAGGATTGAAAGTTTCAACCTTAAAATCCATTCAAACCATCAACAACGACTCAAAGCAGTGAAACCAGGAAGAAGACTAGGAAGATGATGTTTTTGGAAAACTAATGTTTAAAATATTTTCCGTTTAAAAACAAACTAATTTTCAAAAACCTTTTTCAAAGATAATTCTGTTAATATTGGAAAGGTTGTTTTAATTAGCTCAAATACATATATGTATATCGCATAGATATAGAAGAGAAAACTTACAAGTTAAACATTCCTATTTGAATTTAATCTCCTAATATGTAGGAGTAGGGGTGGCAAAAAGTAAGTATGGGTTGGATTTTGGTTATTGTAGAAGCAGATTTCTACTGTAAATTTGTAAAATGTGGGAGAACGGACTCACCTGCCAATCACAGACACAAAAGAGAAAATAGTGGGGTTAGCTCCCACAGGACACCAGAGGTGGTGGTGTCCGGTAGGACTCCGACGCCTAAGTCAGTAACTATATTGTAATGATAATATAAATGACAAAGTAAAAGGGTAGAAAGGCTTATCCATTGATGGAAACTGAGGGCGTTGGTAGATCGGTGACCTGAGTAGATTCAAGGTCAAGGTAGACTCGAGGTAGACTAATAGTAGCTAAAGTATATATATACGTATATATATATATATATAAAGTGTTTGTATAATTTGCAGGTGAATTTAAGAGAGAGAGCAGAGTTGTTTTTCTGAAGTTGTGAATGAATAGATTGTGTGAAGTAAGCTGGTATTTATAGGAGATAGAGTAACTGTGTCCTCCTTTTTCTCCTCCACGTGCTGCCACCTTTCCTCCTAAAGTGGAGGAAGTGGTTTTGACTGGGTCAGCCCATCAGTTGACAACAAGATATTTTTACCAAATGGGCCAAGCCTCTTAGCTGACAATGGACTATACCTCACTATGGGCCATCATTTGGGCTCCAAAATATCAACCAGATTTTGGGCTATACAGTTTGCCCCTTACTTCCTACGTCGTGTCGAACGACTTAGGGAGTAATATGTCCATTCCTCCTAGAAGTCGTTGATTAATGTTAGGAGCTATGATGGTCGTTCGACCTATGTTCCTTGAAAGGCTAAGCGGATACCGAAATCAGAGCTAAGTTCTGTTCTAAGAAGGACGTGATGTCGTTCGACCTTAAGTTTCTTGAGGGCTGTAAGGAGTGTTAGCATATGTTAACCTAGACGCCTCGTATTGGCTGGCCGTGAAGTCGAACGACCATTATTCTAAGGTCTTCGTCTAAGGTAGTTCATGATAGAGAGTACTAGTTTCCCTGACCTCGTAGCAACTACTAGATCTGTCGATCGACCCACCCTCAAGAGTGCTTAGTCAACCGAGTTGACCCGGTTGGGCCGGTTTAACTCGGAAGATTTTGAAAGGTCTCATCGGGTTCGGACCCGATATTGACCCGGGTTTGGCAGTTTAAAGTAAGAAGTTAGTTTGCACTCCTTCACTTTTACGCCACTAAAAGAAAGAGAAAGAGAAAAGGAGAGAGAGAGAGAAGAGAAAGAGGAACGATGAAGAGAAATCCAACCAATCCTCAGGTTTCTCCACCCATTTTCGCCATTTTCTACTGGTAAGCTCCATTTTTTCCTCCTTTCCTCAATGTTCTTCTATTTTTGTTAAGAGCAAAACCATGTTTAGGAGCTTTTGTGAAACCCACTTGGGTTTTTGTGATGTCTTCGATTTTGAATATACTGATGTGTATGTATACGTTCTTATTCATTAGATTTATTTGATGCAACCCATTGTTTTCTCTTGATTTTGGGATTATATTGACGTCCGTATGTGCATATGTTCATATACATGTGTGTGTGCTTTTGCAGATATATGTATATCTTTTTGACAAAAGCAGTGTTTGATTTCGTTTTGGGAACTGAAGAGTCCCAATTTGTGTTTTTCCTCGATATCTACGCGTTATGATTGTATTTTTTGAAAATAGGAATTTAATTTTGTATTGAAACTAGAAAGTTCCATAATTGGGCCAATGTACACATGTCATCAAGTCATTGGTAAGGGTTATGGTATTGTTTAGGTCCATATTCCATTCGACCTTTTAGGTCGGCCGACCATAGTTACGATAATAGGGGCAAATGTTAGCAAGGTCCCTTGTAGCTTGAGCCAACTAGAGCGTTGACGTTATAGTCGACCGACCACGATTGTGGTAATAGGAATTGCCTTTTGTTAATTGGAGCGTTAGCGCTACCTATCGGTCGACCACAATCGCAGCAATTTTTATTGCTTTATAATTGTGGGCTTGTAATGTTTGGTCGTTTGAAGCAATGTGCCTGACACCTTAGTCGGGTGACCACGAATGCGGTGATAGTTTCCAACTTTCATAAGTGTTTAGTTGTGGCTGTTTTGGTCGGTCGACTTTGTAGGTTGACCTACAAGGGAAGAGGTAGAGTGAGCGTTATTTTTTATTGAATAGTACTCACTTTACTCATTTCCTTGTGCATGTACTATATCTTCCAACGATCAACAGTCGTCCAACTGCTCGAACGACTCTCCTCCGAAGAAGAGAGGTCGTATGAACCCTGAGACTGAGGTCCTTTTTTAGCTAGGGTTTGGTGGGGACGAGCAGCCAACTCCCATTAGAACTATACAAGGGTATACCAATGCCGCTCCTACCGCTCTACCATTGGTTACGGTGGCGAGCGACCCTTACTTGAGCGCAAGGGAGGACGGTGAAGTAAGTGAGGGAGAGGTCGAGGAAGAAGAGAGTGAGGGAGAGGAGGTTGAGCTCCCCTCGACTCCAAATAAGGGAAAGGCCCTCCTCAAAGACGATAAGGAAACCAATGTCAGGCTGCTTGAACTTAATGCGCTCAGGGCGGAAGGGAAGCTTCCTAACGAGGTGGAATGTAAGTTAGCTAATTCGGTCGAGCGACCTGATTGGGAGTTCGGCCAGTGGACAGTTATTTACTCTTATTTCTTTAAGGAGGGATTCAGGTTCCTTTTCCCTCCGTTTCTGTCGACCATCTGTGGTCACTACAAGATAGCTCTAAGTCAATTGATGCCTAATTCTCTTAGGATTGCTTTAGGGGTCGATCAACTCCCTGAGCTTTATGGTCTGGGCATCAATTTAGATCAGTTCTTAAATTTGTATTCTCTCAAAGAGTGTGGGGAGGTCGGTCGACTGAACTTTGTTTGTAGGGACGGCAAACAGGTCCTTATTACCAAACTTTCTACAAATTACAGAAGTTGGAAGGACAGATATTTCCTTGCTAAGGTAAGTAATTTGCGTACTCCGGATGCACCTCGTTTCCCTACCAGCTGGAGAGCATTAGGTATGTCGCCCGACCATTTATTATGCTGGCGTATTTATTTAATATTATGTTCGGTCGTTCGACCTCTGTTTGTACGATATGAAGCTTTTTGTGGTTGCTTATTCTTGGTCGGTCGACTAACCGTTATATCGTCGTGTATTGCAGATTACAAAAGAAATAGGGTCCCTTCTCTCTCCGAGGAAGAAGAAGAAGGGATTGAGAAGGTCTTGGCCCTTTCGGAAGACCAAATGAGCTATAAAACTTTGCTGAGGAGTCTGAGTTGATCGACTCCGTTCTTTGGAAGGGATTTCGGTCGGTCGAAAAACACAATCCTTATACACTTAACGCATCAGGTATTCTATTAAGACGTTCAATTGAAGTCGCGTGGGATGACACATTCACATTCCGTTACTTTCAAGGGCTGACCCCATTTCAACGATCTTACGCAGATCAAGCTATGGAGAATTTTGTAGTCCCATCCGCTCGTGGGCTGTTGAAGAAAAAGGGGGCTTCGAGGAAGAAGTCGAACGAACAGAAGAAAGATCTTTCTGGGGCGGGTCAATCTGGCGCCTCTCATTCTGAGCCTGCGCAGTCCCCTTTAAAGAGGAAGAGATCGGGCGACCTCATTGATATTGAGGATGATGATGACACTGTCGTTCGGATTTCGAAGCGAGCTGACGTCTTCGATGATCCTTCGTCGATCGACGGGCACGTCCGTTCCCTCAACTCCCCACTAGAAAAGGAAAGAATGAGGAAGATGAAGTCGATCGACCTCAGGGATCAGGCGATCCACAGTGCTTATAAGGTAAGAAAGTCACTAAGTATGTGTTGGTATTACAGTCGTTCAACCTTTGAATATTTGTGGACTGACTTTTTATGTTGCCTTCTACTTGTAGGCCCTTGCCACAACAACTCAATGCACGTCCTCTCTAGAGAAAGAACAGGACCGGGTCAACACTTTGAAATGGAAGGTCGACCGGCTCGGAGATGAGAAGGGGTCGTTCGACCTAAAAATTGCTGAGAAGGACGATGAGCTGAAGAAGGTGAAAGAAGAGGTCAATCGACTCAGGGACGAGAACTCCAAGATTCTAGAGACTGTGAGCTCCTTCTGTAACAAGACTGCCATCAAAGCTAGGGGTGAGCTACTCATGGAATTCAAGCATAAGGGTTCTGAAGCCTGGTCGGTCGACGAGGAGCTGGCGGAACACAAGAAGCAGCTGCCCAAGGACTATGAGGAGTCCCTTGAGGCAATTCTAAATCCGGCGTCTCCAAACGAAGAAGAAGAGCAGACTGAGGAGCAGGACAACCAGGAGAAAGAGCAGAACAAGGAGGGAGAAGAGGGCGAAAAGAATGCTGATGGGTCGGGCGACCAAGCATAAACTTGCTTTATTTTGTTAAGTACTCGTGATCATCCTGGTCGGTCGACCAAAGATTATTTTGAGACTTTGTTATTTTTGTTAACTTCTCCATGGCTGTTAATACTTTTAACGCTAGTTAAATAGTTGCTTTGGTATCTCATTTGCTCAATACTTTTTGGTTAACTTCTCTTCTATTATGGGGTCGGTCGACCACTATACAATCAGTGTTAAATGCTGCCAAGTGTTTGGCGTCGTTGAGGTCGATCGACCGTCTATCTTGTAACTTCCACAAAACTTGAGTATTTAAGTGTTTGCAGTGTTTTGGTCGGTCGGTCGACCAGACAGCGCAACCTTCGTAAGAATTTACAGCGTCTTGCCAATAGTCTTTATGCTCAACTTAGCGTTTATATATAGTCGTTCGACCATAGTTTACTGGTATACTTCGAAGTTTCGTTTTCAACTTGCTAAGGGCCGGACGACTAAGGTGCTTCCTTCATTTTGATTAGTGAAACTCAAACCTGTAGTAGGTCATCCCTGTCGTGTATAACCGAACTTGTCCATGTCCATTTGTTCATAAAATTTAAGTAAGTTGTGATACTGTCGTACCTTTTCTCGAGGGCCATGTGCCGGATTGTTTATGCCGGATCGAATAAATATCCATATGTAGAAAGTTTTTTGAAGTGTAATTATAGGGCGACTTAACGCTTGTATCAACCCATAGCTTTTCCTAGCGGTGACTCAGAAAATGTTCTAGAAAAATCTTCACACATGTTAAAGATATATTACCCGATTTTTCTGAATAATATTCAGTGTGGTTCTGACCTTGTGGTATCGTCTTTTTCCCCCACAATACAAGTGTTGGTTATTGAACCAGGACTTGGATTGTAGACCGAGCGTAGTATAAATCGAATGTGAGGCCCTGTAATAAAAGTTTGTTTCTTTTATCAGAGCCAGGATTCGAACATGGGCCTGTGGATTTGTGTTCCCACCGCGCTACCACTGCGCTACTCTGATTCGGCCGACTGTAAACTAAGCCGGCCACCTGTTATGTTAGTAACTGCCCTTGAAGTTCAAATCATAAATGAAATGAGTTAGAAACTTTTTGTTAAGCGGTTAAGTCCGCTGTTTATTCGTAGTGCCATGCTTAAGTTATCGCTGGCGTTATTGGTCAGTTTCCTACTCCCCAAGCTTAAGTATGGTACTAGTGTTGCCCGCAGGGAGGGTAGATAGACTATGATAGTCGTCTGGGTGGGTTATTTATTAGTCCAACAAAAATAACATGTAACTTGAAATAAGTAAAGTTCAGAAGTGATACTGTTTCAAGTGGATGGCATTCCAACTGTTGGCTATGTCGCGTCCATCCGTAGTGCGAAGCTTGTAGGCTCCTTGCCCCACTACCTTTTTTATTTGGTATGGTCCTTCCCAGTTAGGTTCAAGCTTTCCTGCCCCGTCTTCCTTAGTGTTTTGGAAGACCCTTCGTAGGACCCAACTGCCGACTGCAAATTGTCTAGCCCTTATGTTTTTGTTGAAGTGTCTGGCGACTTGATCCTAGTAGGCTGCAACCTTGACTAGAGTTTGTTCCCTTTTTTCATCAAGTAGGTCAAGCCCCTACTGTAGAGCCAAGTAATTGCTTTCATCAGATGTGTGCTCACATCTGGCGGTTGGTAGACCGGCTT
>JAUEJK010249299.1:0-10182 GCA_032274865.1 Eryngium alpinum
GTTACTTGTTTCATCCAACGGCTATTAATTGTTTGCCGCTTAAAACCTTGTGGCAAAGATTTGCTATGGATTAATACCCATATATATATATATTTGTATATATTATATAATTAAAGAATAGTTAAAAACCGAATCGGATTAAGATATCCAGTTTTAAAGATTTTGTAATCCATATCCGGATCCATATTCAGTAAATAAAATCGGATCGAATATTCGATCCACTTTTTCGGATTGGATATCCAAAATTTCAGATTTTAAAAAGTGGATATCGGATTAAAAATAAGGATATCCAGTTTTTCGGATTTCTCTACTCACCCTTACCTCTAGCACTCAAGGTATATGTCTAACAAGCAGCTTCACCAAAATCTGAATCAAATAGTGTCAACCCGCAATTGCGTGCGCTCCACCTTACTCATGCAATCCGCAGAATCCGTAAATCTGAAACCTCAAAACACAAGACACAAATCAATCAGACACGAGTCAAACCGACTCAAATTACTAAACTGCAATCAACCTGATGGAACCTCCACCGATACATGCAGACAACAGATAGAAACGAAATCCGTGATAGAAGCACTGCAGATACTCCTTAACTATAGTCAAATCTAACAAACAAGACCTACACTGTTCGCAAAATCCCAGCATCCCGAGATTCACAAAGTCAGATACAACAAAAAACTCATACCACTAATCCTCAGCAAAGCGAAAAACCGACACGACATGTGTTATCCGGCATCACCACATATCAACACACCTGATATGCACAGAACACCACACGTGCTCCACTATATTACCAAAACTCGGCATAATTAGTGTAGGAATCACCATGCACGCGAATACCACCTACACACTAAACTCGTCTTCGTCACTAGAGACCACCATCATCTAAAAACCCAGAAGATGAAACACCTGTCTCAAGACAATCCATTTCACTGTAAACATCACATAGCCTCTGTCACAAAAGCCTCACAACCCAGTCTTCTAACACAAGAAAAGAAAACACCGGAATTACCTCAAATTTCCAAATACAGAAAAATATGAATCGTCTTCAAACTACTCGTGAACAATCAAAATAATCCTATTAATTATTTGGAACCAGCCACACAAATTAGAAGATTTAAGAAAATAGAGTGTGCCCACACTCAATTAATTTTCACAAAATTCACAAGACATTCCCTCATCTTAAATACACAAATCATCTAATTTTAAAATAAATTTTCACCACTATTTTCGAAAATCTAAAGCCAAATTGTGCATTGTATACACACCAAACATATCAGGCCTCACTACTGGTATCCCAAGATTTGAGTCGATGCAAGCATCACACACCGGCACATTAGCTGAAAAAAATGCACCGGCCCGACAATTTTCACAAAAATATCGATTTGTTATCCATTCCTAAGATAAACCACCAGATTTTAAATATTAAAGTAACTAATTTATTAAAGAAAAAATACCTTTGGAATAAAACCCAGCACAAGTGCTGGCTCTTTTTATCTCACTTTACACTAGTGCAATAAAATTCAAATATCGGCCCACTCTCCACAGCTACACAACTCACCAATTATTCACTGTAATTAAGTCCATTCGAATATTGCACTGATACCAATTTGTTGTAAAACCTACGGGATTTAAATAATTATAGGAGAAATAAAAAAATGTCACAAGTTACATGGTTACCTGCTCCACGGGGTGAGAAAAAATAATCCAATATATCAACACGAAGATTACAAATAAATATAGATTTTACTCGCCTCTACACACCTACACAATGCCACAAATCTCTCTCACACATTCTTATGCACCGCTCAAAATAGGGGTACAAAGGAATATAAATATTATGTTACAATATAAACCTAAAATTTAAATTAATTTAAAATAGCTAAGGCCCAAACGAAAACAGTACAAACTTAACATAATATAACAGATTATTCAAATTCAATTTATTAAACAAGATTATTAATATAACATTAAGTTCATGAAAAAGTTTATAAATAAATGAATTATGCTTTTAAGTTTAAATATATTACAGATAGTTAATTTAATTTTTTCAGTTACAAATACTCTTCATATTAATATTAATAAATTATACAACTTTTTTACTAAAAAATTTAATTACCTCAAATAAAATATTACTAATTATAAAATTTTATTAATTATAAAATTTTATTAATTATATATTTATTTATTTATTAAAAATATAATTTTTTTGTAATGTCACGTATGAGTGATATCAAAGTAACTATCTCGAATCCAGTTGAGAATAATACACGCAATAATTCGGATCAAATACTAAGCCTAAATTGAATATCGACTCTATCATATTTTGATGTCATAAACAAAGCTCTAACACCCAATCACTACGCTAGACAACAATCTATTTTATATTCAGTACCACGAGTAAAGTCCTAACAACCCAACCAGCACACAAGCTAAAAACCTACTAGTGTGCTCTCAAACGATCTTGATATGGGTCTATAAATCAACAACAATTCCCTTAAAAAAAATTATTAAGTCATCTTCAAGACTTCAACAGAGATCTAAAGATCAAAATTTAAAATGGAACTTACCCCAAATCACTTTAACAGTGAACTAAATAGTGAATTTGGATCGGTGCTATTCACCGGTCCCAAAATTTTATATTAATAAAATAATAATTTTCTCCCTTTTTTATATTTATCTTATTAATTATAAATTTATCTAGTATATATATTCCTATATATATATATATAATTTTTTAATTTTACTATATATATATATGACATAATTATATTAAATAATTATTTTTCTTAAAAATTTTAATATAGTACAATGAATTTCTTATAATATTATACGATAAATAATATTATTTTAATTACTATAATATTAAATTGAATATATTAATATTTAAATTATAAATATTATTAAAATATTAATATAATAATATAGATTTAAATTTAGATCACCACCTTTAGAGTTCAAAATCTAAAATAATCTAAAGTTAAACCTCACTCTTGGAGTTGTCATTCGCTCTTGGTAGTCTATTTATATTTATAGTTTATATAAAGTCACCAACATCTTTTGATATTTTTTGATATTTGACGAGAAGTATTACAAATTCCCGTAAGATAACTTTAGGTGTTAGTGGTTAGTATATTTATGTTTATATTCTACTAAAGCCACTAATATCTTTCGATATGGAATGAGGGGTATTGTAAATTCCTCTAATTGAATTCATGTCGTACTTAATATAATATAATTTTAAATCGTATATAACTAAACACTATAGGATTATTGAGTCACTCGATCTGAGCTTTCGAAAGTCGACTTTAATACTGTATGTGACATTCCCTGAACTTCAATTAAATTTTAAATCTATTTCATATTCGGTATCAAAATAAAATCCAAATAATGTCCATAAATATCTTATAATAGTTTTTTAGTGAAAAATAAAATAAAGAGTGTTATAATACATATATATATATATATAATTCATTTATTATCAGAGTATATTAACTAATATCAGATTATAAATTAAATTATTTAGAAAACAATTAAAAATTAAAAAGTTAAATTGAAAATTAAATCAAATAAAATAAAATTAATTCATATGAAATAAATTATTTAAAAATTAATTTATAATATAAAAAGTTAAATTAAAAATTAAGTCAATGGAATTGATGAGACCTTACTCCATCGCCATATCTATATTAAAGTAGGAAAGCTCTTTTATCATAGTTGATGTTTTATTTTATTTTTTAAATAAGTAATTGGATTAAACAAAAGCCCAACGACACTTACAATCGGTCCATAAAACTGATTAGAAAGCAAAAGAAACTAAAACACCCCAAAACCTACTATCGAGCCAACTAAAACTAATCCTTCGATCACAAAAACCAACTTAAAAGCTAGCCCACGACTTCAAAACAAAGCAAAATAACCGGCCCAACAATAACCAATTTCTAGCCCCAAAAAAACCTGCACACAATCCATCAGTTTCCCGCTCCATCTTCTTCTTCCTCAACCTCGGCCAAACCTTCATCTTCCATCCGATGAACCTCCAATTGCTGATCCATTTGTTGACCTTGAACCTGGTTATCAATGAGCATCCCACTGTCATCTACCCCCTCTCCTTTCAACTGGTTCCAGAGATCTTCATTATCATTTTGTTGCTGAGCTTGGTTCCAATGATTAATTGCATTTATCCACACAGGATTCGATTCCATATGTGGCATTTGATTGTGCGCTGTAAGAAAATCAGGAATCACCAAAGCCACTTGATTAGAAAAAGTATTGTCATGAACGATGTCCATGTCCCTATTGTTGTCCTCATTAATGATCCTTAACATATCACCAAAAGGCTCATCAAAGGTAATTATCCTTTCGGCAACAGCAAGACCCACTCTTGCCATGAAGCTTGCTGCCCTGTTCGCTTGATCTCTCACCCTTCTGAAATGTCTCTCTTTGGGTTCCCTTAAGATCTCCTTAACCCTATCCGAAAACAGTTTGATCTCCTCATCATGGAATTGATTCCTATCGAGGACAGCTCTATGAGCATCCTCATCCGACGTCTCGAGCTCGATTAAAATCAAGTTATCCTCATTGTTGTGGTCAAATAAATAGGTAGCAATCCTTACTCCGACAAGACATGCCCTCAAGTTAACCACCATAGGTTCATCTTCCTCAGTTGTGCCGGCGAAACCAACGACAAAATTCCCCAGATTATCTCGAATGACACCCTCAATGCCATTTTTATTTCCATTATCTGGTCCCTTAGCCCCAATAGATAGAAAAATCCCTTTCACATTTACTTTTAGGAACCCATATGGGGGTTTCTTCCAAGCAAACGAACTCATAATGGAGATTGACAAGGAATATGGACAGACTTTGATGGAATGAAACTGAATAAACATAACCTTCACAAGGCCTGTATTTATACTACTCTTAGGACAATAAAACCCTAAGTAATAATAACTTGTGCTTAAGCATGCATTAAAAATTTCTTGGAAATAAGCACAACACACAAAAATTCTCTCTCCTGTCATGCGCATGTATCTATATCTCTCTCCTTCATGTATCTGACGCTTCGATTTCCACTTCTTCCCAACGAAACACATAATTTAAATCCAAGCATAAATTAATTTGTTTCTTTGTAGTCCTTGTTGGGCCAAATCATGGGCCCCCAGGTTCCAATTCCTACTTATATGATGGAATTCACAATCGTGGGCTTGGACTATATCCTTAATTGCAATGCTTAAAAGGCTATTATCCACAAAAAATGGATCACTAACCTTTGATGCCCAATTGATAATCTTTAACGAGTCAGAAAAGAAACATATTTTTATCCTTTCTTTGGTGTGATCAAGAATTGCATGCATGATAAACTCCATAGCATTTTCTTCTTCTAACTGTGGAGAAAGTGCTACATTATTCCTCGAAAAAATGAAGATCAGTTTGTTAAACTCATCTTTAATGTAACCTCCGATGGCAGCTATAATTCCATCAGGAGTTTTTACCCAATCACCATCAGTAAAAGCTAGCCAACCCTTCGCCCTTAGAATCTTTTTCTTACAACTTAGGTTTTTTATTCTATCTTTCGACTCATACCATTCTTTAGGGTTTATCCACCAAGCTTCTTTATCCTTCAACTGAACTTGGCCATTAGCTTTTGCCCAGCTAAAGATTCTGGCTTTGATCAGGTAGCAAAACTCTTCTTCCTTTATTTATTTATTGTTGAAAGTCATGTCATTCCTTATTGTCCAAAGAGTCCATAGGGATACAGCAATGCAAAGGTTCCAACCTTTATTCCTCCAAAGCTTACTGTTGTGGTCCATCCAAGACCAAGGTAAGGTAGTACTCTCATTCCAGATAAGAGTATTATTTTTCCACCATGATTGTAGCAAATTTCTCATCCATTGAGCAGGTTTACAGTCAAAGAATACATGTTTGGTATCTTCAAGACTAACTTTGCACCAACTGCGGGTGTAACCCTCATTCAAAGGGATTTTTCTATCCCTTAGGAACCCTTTAGTTGAAAGAATTCCATTACCTAGTTTCCAAAGGAAGAATTTCACCTTTGGCAAGCAGTTAAATTTCTAAATAGAGAGCCATATCTTTTCACTTCTGCTTTTCTCAAGAATTTTATAACAGTCACTAACCATCAAGGATTTGTTTGAAATTTTCCAAATCAAAGAGTCTTCCTGATCGTTGAACTGTATGTTAGAAACTAACTCTTTTAAATGCTGCCACACTTTTAATTCATGCTCTTTTAAGTCTCTCCTCCAACAATTTCTGTCACCTAAGTTACAAGCAGGCAACATAACAAACACTTGATGCTGAGAACTTCCTCTAAAGAGTGATAGATTATAAAGTTTTTTAAAATCTTGAGCACAATGTACCCTTTCCATCCCATTCATCTTCCCAGAAAGAAATACTTAAACCATTGCCAATAATCCATTGAAAGCAGTTCCTCTTAAGGTATAAGAATAACTTTTTTGACTTGTGAGGAAGAAAAAACCTTTCAAAGAATCTGATAAGAGATCTAACCTTGTCCAAGAGTCAATATTAGGGCCTAACCTGTTGTTGTAGATTGCCTTTAAAACTTGTATCCACAAGGAGTTAGGCTCTTTGATCCATTTAGCAGTCCATTTAGCTAGCATAGCAATGTTTTTACTTCTCATGAAGCCTATTCCAAACCCCCCATGCTTCTTTGCTTTTGCACACCTGAGACCATGAAATAGAGTGGAATTTCCTTTCATGGTTTTCATGTCCCCAGAAGAAGTTTCTTCTTATCTTCTCAATTTCTGAGATGATACTTTTAGGTATAACAGATAAATTCATCCAGTATATTGGCAAATTATTCAAAGTTGATTGGATGAGAGTCAATCTCCCAATCTTTGATAAATTCCTCATATTACAGTCATTTAATTTTCCTTTGAACTTTTCCACTAGGGGTTGGCAGGATGATTTTCTGTTATGAGGAGCTCCAATATTGTATCCCATGTAATTCATTGGCAGTGAACCTTTCCTATAATTCAATATATTCCTCCATTTGCAAGCTTTAGATTCTTCCACTCCAAAGGAATAGAGAAAACTTTTGTCAAAGTTTATCTTTAGACCTGAAGTGTATTGGAAACATTCCAGTGTTTTCTTGATTCCAATCACAGATTCTTCATTGGCATCCAGAAACAGAATTGAGTCATCAGCAAATTGTAAGATTGACAACTCCTTTTTTTCTTTTCCCACTTTAAGACCTTCAAAAATTCCTTCTTTGAGAGCCTTTTTGATAAAGGCATTGAACACTTCCCCCACAATATTGAAGAGTAAAGGAGAGATAGGATCTCCCTGTCTTAGACCTCTTTGAGGAAAAAATTCTTCTGTTGGAGAGCCATTGACTAGGATTGAGATTCTAGCAGTGTTTAGACATTCATTAATCCACTTCACCCATTTATTTTTAAAGTTCATTTTTTCTAAGGATAATAAGAGGAAGTCCCAGTTGACAGAATCAAAGGCTTTTTGAAAGCCAATTTTGAATATTATACCTCTATTTTTCCTCTTCTTTAGCCAGTTGACAACTTCTGAAGTGATTAAGATATTATCAGTGATCAATCTTCCTTTTATGAAGGCTGATTGTTCAACTGAAATTATCTTATCCATAACTGATTTCAATCTATTAGCACGGATTTTTGTAATTACCTTATAAGAGGAATTAATGAGGCTGATAGGTCTGAAGTCTTCAACTTTTATAGGATTTTGCTTCTTAGGTATTAGAGCAATGAAAGATGAGTTGTATCCTTCAGGTAACTTCCCTGATTCAAAAAAAAGAGTTAAGGAAATTCATAAAACTCTCTTTGGAAAATTTCCAACAAAAGTTGAAAATTTTAAAAGTAATGCCATCTGGTCCTGGTGCTTTGGAGGGATTGCAACCTTGAATGGAAGTTTCCACTTCCAGAAGAGATAAAGGAGCCTCTAACTTATAAGCATCAACCTCATTTAATTGGGGAGGAGATAAATTCCCAATTTTGAACCAAATCTGGCAATTTCTTTCAGAGAAGAGAATTTTGAAGTAATTCAAGAAGTCAGATTTGATTTCTTCAGGTTTAGAGACAGTCTTGTCATCCCAATTTAAGCTGCATATGTTCATCTTAGACCATTTCTTTTTGACAACCAAGTGAAAGAACCTTGAGTTTCTATCTCCCTTTAACATCCAAGTAACATTTGCTTTTCTTTTCAAAAGTTCATCTCTTTCCTTATAGAGATCTTTTAGTTGGCATTCTAATTCCAATATCTTCTCTGATTGGTCCCCCATTCTAGCCTCCTCAATTTCTTTCTCCATAAGGTTTATCTTGATGAAGATATTCCCATTGTCATGTTTATCCATGTACTGATTTTGAGCCTCAGTTGTTTGAAAGCTTTGTTAAAATGGATGTTAAGGCCATGTTTCTCTATCACTTTGGCCCAAAAGTCCTTAATAATAATCTTTACATCCTCTTTCTCCAACTAATGGTTAAAGAATTTAAAAGATTTTGGTCCCCAATTGACTTGGTTCCTTCTTAGGAGAATAGCCTTGTAATCTGAATTCATCTTACTCAGACTTTTACAAAATCAGTTGCCATCGGAAATCTATTCTATATTCAAAAGAGCTATGTCTAACCTACTTCTCTTATTTTTTGGCCCAAACCAAGTGAACGTTGAGGGTGCTAAAGGAACATCTATCAACCCATGAGATACAATAAATTCATTGAACTGATTTGTTCCTCTATCTGAGTAGACACAATTCTCCCATTCCTCTCTTTTTCTTATACTGTTCCAATCTCCTATTAAACATATAGGAGTTCCCCCCCACTTCCTGATTTCCTCAGATAACTCATTGAAGAGATTAAATTTTTTCAACATCAGATGAGGACCATAAGCATTAATGCAAACTAATCTAGATCCATCCGAGTTCCTTTCAAACAGGCAAGCAATCCACCTTTTTCAGTTTTCTTTTGAATAACACTTAATATGTCAGAGTTCCAAGATGTAAGAATTCCATCTGAGAGTCCTTCAGCATTGCTATGTTCCCACTGGTTTGGTATTCTATTCCAAAGTATGTCATTTGCTTTTGAACTCCACTCTTCTGTTTTTGTTTTGAAGATAAACAACAGAAGGTTTTACACCTGAGATGATTCTGCTCACATTATTCTTGCATCTTTCATACCCAAGTCCTCTTACATTCTAGCTTAGAATTTCTATATCCATAAAAAAGTTTTTACCTTGTAAAAAAGGAAATTAAAATTCACTTTCCTTTTTGAGGTTCTCCAAACCTAATGCATTTCCCACTTTAAAAATGATCAAGTTGTCATCAACTAGAAAGTGTTTTTTCTTTCTCCAATGCTGGTCACTTTGTCTCTTTTTGTGATAAAGTTTAAAAGGATTCTTGAGATTTCTATGCTTTTTTTCTAGGTCTTCATCTTCCTTGTTTTTCTTGAATTTATTCAGCAGAAGGCACATTTCCTCCTCAATTTTTGATGATAGTTGAATCCATTCATCCCTTGTCAATTGGCTACTAGTAGCTGCATCTTTTAGACTCAACCAGGCCTCTTTTTTCTCTAAAAGTTTCTCCTTATACATATTTGCATTCTTAGACTCTGGACTTGGGGGAGGAACATTGACAAGAGAAGGTTCAGACATATAAGTATTGAGATGTACCCGAGTTCCCATTTGATCCTTTATGATTTCCTGGCTATTTAAGATAAAAGGAGATTTTAAAACCACTGTATCATCAGACTTGGCATGGAGAGTGTCAGCACTGTTGCTTTGCATCCCTTTCGTGGTCATAGAATTATCAGCGTTTTCCACAGGTTCCTCCAAACTTAGAAGGTCTAATGAATTGGCTTCTTCCCTCCACCCCTGGTTTACAGAAAAAGGAATCTCAACTAAACTTAGCTCGCAAACATTTTCTTTATCTAAGTTGCAGCAGTAAGAGAAATTTATAGGCTCTTCTTTATAAGTTGCAATTTCGCAAACAATCTTCTTGAATCCATTAGTAATCATTAGATCCATGTTATGGTCAATGATCCTTCCAATGTGTTTAAAGATTTTGTTCAGATTCTCATTGCTATAGAACATCAATGGAAGACCTCTGTGTTATTTATGAGTTCAAGGTGCAGAAGGGGGGTTGAATGCACCTTTACAAATTTTTGCAAATCTATTCAGTAAAGG
>JAUEJK010249408.1:0-10178 GCA_032274865.1 Eryngium alpinum
ATGTTTGGTAATTCCACTTACCTTATCTCTTTATTTACTTGCACCCCAAGACTAAGAATCATCGTATGATTTACCTTCCGGATTCATTCCCTTATTTAATTAGAGTTTCCGCACCTCCTTATTAATTAATTAGCCGTATTGGGCTCTCGCCGTATTGGGCTCAGTAGGAATTTATTCCTCTTATTATTTAGGCCTCCAAGCCCCAATTTAGATCCACTCCGATCTGAATATTATTAAATAATACCCGTCTATATTTAATTGGGTCGACCCCTATTTTTGGGCCCTAGACAGTAATTTTTTTCTTCTTTGCCGAATCCATCTTCATCTCTGGAGGCCACTTGACAAATGGCTCCTTTTCAATCTCCATGAGTATTTGACTCCTGGTGGTGATTAATGGGGAATAAGTGTTCCCTCTTTTCTCTACCCTCTTTGTATGCACCTCCACTTTAGATTTCTTCAGATCCTTATCATAACTCTCGGATTCCTTGCGCTTTTTCCCTTCTTCAGGACTGACAATTTTCTTCAAGGTCTCCTCAGCAGAGATGTACTTCCCAGCACGATCTTGTAACTCATGCACGTTGGAGGGCTTTCTGTTAGCCAAAGACATCTGGAATGCCTCATTGATTGTGCCTCGCTGCATAGCCACCATAGCCACATATTGATTCAGATCTGCTACTTGTACGACTTGACTGGTGAATCTATCGATGTATTCCCTCAAAGTCTCATGAGGTCCTTGGACTATATTCATTAAGGACTCTGAACTCCTAGCATGTATTCTTCCACTGATGAATTGACTGGTAAACTTATGAACAAGATCCGAGAAGGACGTAACTGATCTAGGTGGTAAACTTGCATACCACCTCTGAGCATCTTCTTCCAAAGTGGCCGGGAAAGCTCGGCACTTAGCAGCATCGTCAATAGGTTGTAGCAACAGGGAATCATTGAAAGATTGAACATGTGCATTGGGATCCCCTTTCCCATTGTACTTCTCGATTTGTGGGATTTTTGCCTTGCGCGGAACCTTGGCCTCCATAGCCTCATCAATAAAAGGGGACTTTGGATTTACAGAATCTCCTTTGCCAGCCCCAGTTGCGGGTTCCCCATATTTGCAAACCCTAGACGCAGCAGACTTCTCCTTGTTCTGATTAGTGGCCTTCTCCTTGTCCATGAGCTCCTTCATCATCTGTGCCATTAAAGTCCTTAGACCTCCCTCTGTTATTGGTCTATCAGCTTGTTCTCCTTGCCCCCCAGCCTGGGGGTTTACCGTTTTCTCCACTCCCCCAGTCGCATCTGCCCCTCCTTCTTCCTCTGCATGTTCTTTCTCTAAGACCTCTAGGTCAGCTAATAACTGTAACCTCTTTGTTTCCCTTGCTTTCTTTTTCTCCTTCGGAGTTGGATTATTCGCCGCATTAGGATCCTCAGGCATAACATCACTATTAGTTTGAGTAGTGTCTGCACTAGAATGAGTATGTTGGGGCGGATCTTGAGGTGGATCAACAAACGGTGTGGGAGCTCCTTGGAGCGTAGGATTAGGGATATTAAAATCTTTGCTTCCACCAGCCATGGATCTTTAGCTTTTCTGTATCGTTTCCAGCATAGCACTCCACTGATTGTTCTCAATTAGCTTTCCCTCATCTTGTCCATCCCGTCTCCTGGATTGAGGATCAACTCATCGTATTTCCTCCAATGGGATATGGTTGTCACGTCTCGTCAAATCTTTTTCATGTTTAACATATAAGGCTCCACCATCTGGACCTTTTTGTTTTTCAATCAGCAAGCTCTTCCTCTTCTATCCTCTAATCATATCCGCTTCAACTCTTTTTCCCCGGTCAGTTCTTCATCCAATGCTTCCAGGTCAGCTAGTAGTTGTAACCTCTTCTCCTGTCTTTTCCTTTTCGTTTCTAACTGTTCTCGAATAGGATCACCTCCCTTTATAAGAATCCCCTTAGCCATGTCTCGATTGGACCCAATAGTGTCGACCTGATGATGAGTTCTTTGACGTGAATTATTGAGTGACGGTGGAGCATCAATATCGGCAGACTCATGGAAAATTCTGCCACCACTAATCCTGAACTTAAGATCCTTACACATGGGTTTCGGATCTGCGACCATAGTAAATTTTTCTTCTCCAGACTTCAAATTGCCCCCCAAGGGCTTCCCATATGTGAGTTTCTCCATTAATGGCTTTTTATCCTGGTTCCCAAAGACGGCGCCAAATGTTACGAATCAAAATAATTATGACAAAATTTAGGGTTACCTGTCTCTCGTAAGGACTTAAAGCTGTTCTCCCGACTCCTTGAACGTCCGCCAGAAAACCTGCAAAAACCGGTGGGGGGTTGTCCCACCGGGGGGACTCGGATGCAAGAATAAGTAATCTGTATAAAAATTATTCTCTCCATTAGAGCTAGAATTGCGTACCTGATTTATGAAGAATAATCACCTTTATATAGTCATAGATTAGGGTTTCAGATCCCTATTAGGAATTAGAATCTTATTACGTTTGGTAATTTCCACTTACCTTATCTCTTTATTTACTTGCACCCCAAGACTAAGAATCATTATATGATTTACCTTCCGGATTCACTCCCCTATTTAATTAGGGTTTCCGTACTTCCTTAATTAATCAGCCGTATTGGGCCTTTGTCGTACTGGGCTTAGTAGTAATTTATTCCTCTTATTATTTAGGCTTTCATGCCCTAATTTAGATCCGATCCGATCCGATCCGTATAATACTCAAATAATATTCAAATAATATTCATTGGGTCAACCTCTATTTTTAGGGGGCCCTACACGTATGATAGAGTTAGAAATAAGAAAAATTAAAGTTGATATATTCAGAAGTTGAATTCAATTATATTTATTTAAATTAATCTAATTTATATATCTCATCTCTTTTTATTGTTTCATAAATATATCAGATATGAATTCAAAGAATTTATTCAATTTAAATTTATATATAGATTCAATTTATTTTTTCTTTATAAATCTCTTAAAAGAGATAAATTCATTTGTGAAAAAATATCGTTTAAAATAAGTTGATAAAAGGACTATCAAAATAGTCATTATTCAATAAGAATAATTAAAAATAAATTCACTTAAAATGCAACTAGATGATTGAGCTACTTTATTCCCATTCCGTTTCACATGAGTAAGAGATACACAATCATAAAGAATCTCTAAATTTTGACAATCTTCAACAATTTCAAAGACATAATTATTTCTTAAAGTCATTTTTTCGGTCTAAAAATACTAACGTCTTCATAACTATATTAACGAAACAATAAAATAAAACAAGAAAACTTAAAAGCGCAGGACGTAATACAATTTAAGCAAGAGAGATGGGCATAATTAAACACGCATGACACGAGCGTGAGACTTGCATATACGTCAAGCAATAAAAGCTGAAATCCCACCTCAACGTTCAGTAATGCAAGATTAATTAGGCCGCAGCACCACCATGCCGTTATCACTAAAATTTTATAGTGGTGCTGAGTTGGAGTTGTTGCCGTCTATATCTCCACGATAAAATTAAATATATTTATAAGTAACAAAAAGAAGTGTTAGCAAAGAAATTCATAGTATCATAATAAGCTCATTCCTACAAATACAAAAGCATAACTTTTAAGTTTTATTAGCTGTTCCACCTATCTGTATGGATAGGGCCGACCCTGAGGGGTGGGCAAGAGGGGCAACGCCCCGGGGCCCCGAGCTGGGAGGGGCCCGATTTTTTTTAAAAAATTATTAATTATGTGTATGTGTTAGTTTCTTATTAGATATTATTATGTGACAAAAGAAGTTTTTTAACTTAACACTGTTGAATATTGATAAACCATTTGAAATCGTCTATGCCACAAGAACAATTTAATAATCTAAGCATATATTGTGTATTCGAAAAGATATTAACGCACATAAAATTATTGCTTATTAATGACTCTAGCTTGAAAGGTTATTTTAGTGTTTATCAACTTACTGATTCTTGACTATTTTCTATAATTTATATTAATTTTTGTAACTACGATATTCATTTTATTGATATTTTATTATTATTTTCCTTTTAAGTAGTAGAACGAAAAAATTATTAATCTTTTCAGGGGCCTATTTTTTCTATTCGCCCCCGGGCCTCCCAAAGCTCAGGAACTGACCTGTGTATGGACAAAAGATGGTACACAGAACTGGCATTATCAGAGACTCCACACGTGACAATAAAATTTTACTGCTCTTCATCTAATTTTTTACCGTACGAGACTAAGAACAAATACTAACAAAATATTGATGTGTAATATATGTGCATGTCACACATATACACTAATAAGTATATAACTTATATCACATATTGATACATACCCACAAAAATAAGAGAATTTTTTTCTTTTCTTTAATATAAAACTCTATACATATATGGGATGGGTGTTCGTACACATTTTGGTATAAAAGTTGTTGCAGGGGGCGGGGTCCACCACTGTGAGGTGGTGGAATGTGAAAAAATATTTACGGTGTTGGGGTCGCTATATTTAAACAGGGGTACTCAACCTTTTCACTCCCCTCGTGTCAAATATTCCTGATGAATTCTATGACTTCACCTACCACCAGCCGTCGTCGTATTTCTTCTCAACAAGTATATTATAAAAAATATCTTGATATATTTAATATTATTTATGAAAAACAAATCATATATGGATATTTATTTAGAATATTAACTACATTTTAATTATTAAAAAAACGTAAAAGAAAAACATAAAGCAACTGGGATGGATTTTTTGGATTTATTGAATGGACCGGTCTGCTCCATTTTGAGTTGTTTGCTCTTTTTTACTCTTTTTGGTAAATTAATAAAAGATTGATTTTGTTTTATAATTCAATAAACTAAAGGCTACTCACTTGGTTTGAGATTCAATTTAAATATTCAAGCAAACAAACAAAAAAAACAAATAGTCGAGTACTAAAACGAAAACCAAAAATCAAATAGTCAAATACCTCAACATTTCTTTGAAACAACTAATTAAACATAAACTTTTTCAAAATATAAATAACGACTAAAGTAGATAAGAAACATAAAAATGGATTTCAACAACTAATTCCTTCTTCGGGTACATCTTTAACTAATCAATCCAATGGTCCTATATTTTTCTTAATTGCTTCCCGGAATCACAATATCTTGGACCGGTGACTTTGGAGGAGGCTTGACTTTAGGCAATGAAGATGGTGGTGATTTATTGGGGTTAACCCACTCTGGTAGAGCTTTTGATGGGGAAGGAATTTTAGTGGAGCTGGTATAGGTTTTTTTAGGTAAAAAGCTCCTTTTAGATTTCACATATGAACCTAAGTAAGATCACTACAAATCGACGTCGCTTCAGCACACAAAACACTAACATTTATTATAAAGCTTTCTACACTCATCACAATCATATCAAGATACCATACTCGTAAAAGATTATGATACCAACAGGTACAATTTCTAGATAGGAAGCATCACAGTTGAATTTTATTATATCCAATGAAGATTTTGTTTGATTGTCGTCCACAATTGTATTTTCTTACATCACATGAATTTTTTAAAAACTAATAAGTGTCATAAATAATTTTTTATAGATCTTTTACCTAATTTTTATAAACATTTTTATTCCTACTTTCATAAATATTAAAAAAATTACCGTAACTATCTCCGTAATAGCCATTGAAAGCTTCATATCCACTAATCATGCGAAATAGAGATGTCTTGAATATCATATGTCCTTATACCCGAACAACTGATAAAGCAACTAATCTAGTCAATATAACATATAGAATATGAGGTTCTAAGGTTTCGTCACTTTCTTGGCAACATAAACATGATAGCAGAAGATAATATTAATTTTAGTTGTCAAAATAGCTTTAACTATGATATAATTGCGGGACATAGCTACAAAATGATCTATTTGTAGATAGAATTTGTAATGCCAAAATAAAATATTATGAGACTTCCAGACTATCTGTAGTATATGTAGTAGTACTTATCAAAGTCTATTTTCTCTACTATAGGCGGTAGCCATAACGTACTGAATACGTATCATTTTTTGTGCAATACTATATAAAGAGTCATCGTTTAATGATTTAAAGTTAAAATAGTTGAAATATGAGGCAAACTTTTTCCAGCCATCTTCACTGCTAATATATTAGTACTTTAACGTAAAGAATTTTTATCAATTAGATTATTAACATATATATCTCTAAAAATATTACATTGATATTGAGCATATGATCCATAAATATATTTACATGATTTTACATTAATAATAGAATTTGTCCTTATATGTTAAAATATTACCGCATAGGTTAAATCTTTCACATCCTAGATGTGAACTAGAGCTTTATCTTTTATTTTCAAGACTATCATATTATAATTATGACTCTTAATTTATTTTAGTACAATTTTTCTACTAAATTAATCTTGATTGGTAAATAATCTTTTATACCTCGTCATCACACTTTATAATTAATATTAACCGGTTATTGTCATTCAAAATAATAAATCTTGTATCAAGTCTCCATCGATCTATTCTACTCGTAATGTTTTAATCTTCTTAATTCAAAAAGAAAGTGATAATCAAACTATATGAAGAAAAAAAACTTTAAATCTTTTTGTTGAAAAAAATTATAAATGCGCAGATTATTTATAATCATCTACCTAAGTTGTCAGATTATAATGATAATCTACCCAGAAATGCAAAAGAATTATTTAACATGCGCCATTTCCAATTACGAACTACTATTGAGAGGGAATTTGGTATTATTTAAGAAGCATTTTCGGGTAATTAATGAAAAATTAAAGTGATCTTACACTATACAGATGATGTAGTTCTGGCAAGTTGTATACTTCATAATTATATAACGGGAGTTAACTATTCGGATCATATGAACTAAGATGATGATACATTTTCTAAGCCACGACCCAATTTAAGGTAGATGGAAGAAAGATAAAAAAAATAAAGAATGGAGCTCAAAACGGAATATGATAGCATCCTCAATGTGGAATGACTACATTAAAAATAATTAAATTATTGTACAATATGTTAGTTGCATCTTTTTAATATACTCTTTTTAATTTTAGCAGTGTATTTTTATTATTAATTTCATCTTTAGGTGCAATTGTATTTTCATTAAATTGGTATAATCTTAATTTATCATTAGTTTCATTTTTGTTTATTATACATAAAAGTTTTTGAATGGACAAAAATAAGACCAAACAGTTTAGATGGTCCAAACTAATGTCTCAAATGTTACTTGAAGTTTTGGTTGAGGAGGCTCGAAAAGGAAATAAACCTTCATCGACATTGAAGTCAGAATCTTTTTAATTCAACGTGCTGCAAAAAAAAATCAGTGAAAAATATGGTGTTAAATGCCTTCCAGTGCATGCTGAAAATCATCTCAAGACGGTGAAAAAAGAATGGACAAATATAACAACTATACGATACAAAAGTGGATTTGGATGGGACGATAATCTAAAAATGATCACCGCAGAAAAATCTGTCTACGATGAAGAAGTTACTGTAAGTAATCTTAAATAAGTTGATTCAAATTCAAAGATTTGATATTTAATAAAAATTTAGTGATAACCTGTTAATGTATTAAGGATTTATGTGTACTTTATTAGGAACTAAAGTATTTGTATAGTTATATTCATGTGCCTTAAAATTTAGTGATAACCTGTTAAAGTATTTGTATAGTTATATTCATGTGCCTTAAAATTTATGGCATATTTTATACTCAAGTGCATGAACATTTTTACATATATGCTCTAACTACCTATTATTTATGTATACACTAACTTATCAATATACTAAACACACTCACATATGATTAAAGCATGTTTGCCTGACTTTTTGCATTATCACTCTGATAATATATGGATGCATAGTTAAAGTTCATTTCTTTTATTTTGTTATAGAATTATGATATGTATGCATTTAATGTTAGTTTTCTTAATTTTATGTAGGCACATCCTTTGCCTAAAAGGTACTTGAATAAAAAATAGTGAGATGTATGAAGAAATGACATTAGTTGTCGGAAAAGATATTACAACTGGATTATTTACCAAGTCTTTTATTGATATAGAAGCTCAAACTGAAATGGATTCCAATGGCATGGATGGTATTAGAGAAAGAGAAACATCAGAGTCTAGCATGGCTTCAGGTGAAAAAAAATCTCACAGAAAAAGAAAACAGAGAAGTTCTGATGTGGACGATGAAGGGATAAAGGAGTTGGCAAAGGAAGTGAGAGGATATGAACAAACATCAACTCGACGTGTCCTATCTGTATGAACATGTGATGAAAGTAGAAGGCTTTGATTAGATTGCTCTTGCTATAACTTTTGATTATTTGGTCCACAATGAGATGCTTGTAAAAGCATTTTTGGTCAAAAATGTAAATCTGTGAAAAAATTGGTTTTAAAATTTTATCATGCAATATAGGAGAAACATATTTTAAGATTTCACTATATGAAATAATTATTAGAATAATAAAGACTTTATTCATTACTAATGTTACTATATATAAATCAGACACAAATGTTCTTTTTATTTGAGTTAATTTATGTACTGAATTAAATTTCATCTTATGAATTTGTCTCATAAGGTTTTCTTTATAGTTTACATAATTATTTTATAATAGTAATGATATTTTGATAATTAATATTTTTAATTATTATATATCATGATAAATTTATTTTAAGAAATTTAATAATGTATATTATGTTACAAATAATTATATAAATTATGAATATATTATTTAATATTTTGCAGATGATATTGTCTTAATAGATGATACAAAAGTATGAGTTAATGCCAAATTAGAGTTGTGGAGACAAACCCTTGAAGATAAATGTTTTCAATTAAGCCGGTCGACGATAGAGTATATGGAATGCAAATTTAACCCGGGGAGGACTCGTGACTCTAGTACTGTCACATTGGATGGACAGGAGGTTCCATTGAGCAGTCAAGTTAGATACCCGGGATCGATTCTGTAAAAAGTTGGAGAGATAGATTGTGAGGTCAACCGTAGAATCCAGACATGGTGGTTGAAATGGAGAAGTGCTACTGGAGTTCTATGTGATCGAAACATGCTGCAAAAACTGAAAGCAAAGTTTTATAGAACTGCTATTAGGCCAGTACTAGTCTATGGGACAGAATGTTGAGCTCCAAAGAGAAGTCATATTGGCAAAATGAGTGTAGCAAAGATGCGCATTCTTAGATGGATGTGTGACCATACGAGAAAAGATAGAGTTAGAAACGAGGACATTAGGACCAAAGTTGGAGTAACTCCTATAGAAGAAAAGATACAAGAACATCGTTTGCGGTGGTTTGGACATGTGAGACGAAAACATATAAGTGCACCCGTTCGACGCATAGAGACTCTGGATTTAGGAATGTTTAAAAGAGCGAAAAGACGACCAAATAAGACTTGGGAAGAAGTTATCCGTAAAAAAATTGGAAGATAAGAGATTGACCGATGACTTATTGATGAATAAAAGTCAATAGAGGAAGATTATTCATGTGCCCGACGTGACGTGATCCCGCGTATGGTTCATGTTAGCCTACCTCGACTTTGTTAGAAAAAGACTTAGTATGATGATGATATAAATATATTACTAAGTTATAGTATATATAAACAAAATAAATAAAATATAATAAAATTAAATTTTGTTCATTTGTAGTCAAACGTAGAAAAATATTTTCTTTAGTACTCTCCAAACAAAAGAAAATAATGTTTTTTCTGATAAAATATTTTCTAAAAAAGTATTTTTTTAAATTAAATTATTTTCTTGTGAAACAAAAGCGTAAATTAATTAAAGAAATAGTATTTAAATTTAAACTTGTTTAACCCGAAATTTTACTTACTGAAATTGTAACCCCGAGTGAGAAACAAGACGAGAATAATCATATGACTCCAAAGAAAAAAATAGCGCATCGCAAGTAGTAGTACATCTTAATCTCGAATTTCGGGCACAGAATCGTTACAACGTCGTTTCATTCTGTCTTATCTAGAATTTCTCCACCGCTTCTACTCCAACGATATCCCTCAATTGGGTCACCCAAATCTCTTTTTGTTGGGTCTAATTTCTCTCTCTCTCGCGTTTCTTGATATATTTCCATCTCCCCATGTTTCAAAAATTAGGGTTAGGTTTCCGATTTGTTTTATTTCGT